>JACGDI010005377.1:838944-861772 GCA_014898725.1 Jacaranda copaia
GAGGCAGAGGGATGTTGAGTTCAGAGAGTCAGCCAACGAGCAGAGGCAACGGTATCACTCTTTGTACTGTGCATTCTTATAAATGATTATTCTATCTATAAGTATTTTCACAATTGCAGCTTTCTATTGTTATGGTTCGTACTTTATGGCCTTATATATGGTTCATGTTTGCTGTTGTGACATAGTATTTGTTGGAGGTGTGGTTTAGCTGATGAAAGAATGGGAAAGACTGGACATTAAGAAAGCTGTGGAATGATTACTAAGAAAGTACCCTTTTTCTGGGATGATTAAAATTGAAGCTTGGTTTAGCTTGTTGATTTTCAAATAAGACTTCAAAGATATATAATTGATTGAATTGTGTACTTCAACTTGATTAAAGTTGTAATCAAGCTATAAAGCTTCTTTTGTCGAACTTGGTGAATCATTCTGATATGGAGTAAACTCTTTGATTTGTTTAGTAGTTAGTATAGATGAGTGTACTAGTGTATGTTGATCCTCATTCTTGTTGTTATCATTATTATTAGATATTTTGTTTATAATGTCAAAGAAAGCAGAACACTACGGTTTTGGTCCTAGGCTATTGTTTAAATATGTCACTTTTGACTCGGGGATTCAACATGTTCCTTTTTCTCAGTTGAGTATAGTTTAGCAAGGCTTAATGAGATTAAATGATACTTTACTTATGTTAACTTGGAAAGATGATGCAACAGAAGTGGCCAAATTATATTTTGAATGGAGATGTTAGCAAGATGTTAGAACAAGAGGTAAAGCATCATATGGTGTGTAAAATCATGTGGGGATATTTCAATTGGCAACTACCATTTAATCTCATTAGAAACAATGGTTCTTCAATATGTGATGGCTTTTTCACAACTTGTGCTGAGAAGGTGACTACATGCTCTTATTGCTTTTAAAGACTTTTATCAGACATTTCAAGATCGGAAGCCAAAGTCGAGAGGCTGGAAGCACAATTATCTGGGAAAGATCGAGAGATAGCTGCAATGGCTAGAATGGTTTGTCCAAAGTATTCACGTGGAAAGATTGTTGTGATGTATTTAATAGTAGTATTTACTCTGACTTTGTAACAAATTCCATGAACAGGAAGCTAAAGCTACAGCAGCTTTCAAAACCCAAATTGATAAGCTACAGAAGGAGCGAGATGAATTTCAGAAGATGGTTTTGAGTAATCAGGTTTACGTATTTACCTTCTTTTCCTTATCATACCAAGCTACTCATTGCTGTAATTGATTTGATTCTAACATTATGCTTGATAAACAGCAAGTCAGAAGCCAGCAGATTCATGAGCTGAAGAAGAAAGAAAAAGAGTATATAAAGCTGCAGGTATAATGTTTTGGTTTGCCATATTAGCTTCTTAAAGGCAATATGAAGCTTTCAGCTTGCATAAATCTCATAAAGTGGGTTTGAACAAGCATATCTAGGTAATTAACATGTCATTTCTTGCAGGAGCGGCTTAATCAGGTATTAATGGAGAGAAAGAAGGAATCTAGATCGGGCATGGAAATTATGAATTTGCTACAGGTAAACGTGTTACTAGTATCTCCTATTAAAGTATGACATTTTTTTTCTTATGTGTCTATGTTGTGTCGGTAGAAAGAAGGCCGGCAGCGTGGGACATGGAATGCAAAGAAAGCTGACAATGATTTCTACAAAAAGATTGTAAGCAATGTGATGAACTCATTTAAATATCTCTAGCCACTTGAAACTTCTAATGTTACTGTACGCTGCTTGTAGGTAGATGCTTATGAAGCAAAAAATCAAGAATTGATGGCAGAGAATGCAGATTTGAGGGCATTATTACGTTCGATGCAGGTGTCTTATTAGTGTAGAAGAAAAATAATGCAATGATTTCCACTATTTTGAATGGTTGATTTCTTTCTCCTCTTTGATATGTCTATATTCTTTAACTATTTAAATCAAGGGTGGAGCCAAGATATATGGGCCAGTTTAGAATAAAGTCTGAAAAAGTGTAGTTCATTTTCCAACCCATTTCCCTGAATGTGATTATTCATTTTTTAAACCAAAAGTCAGTATCAATACTAATTTGCTACATGTTTTAGTCAAAGTAGGCTCCAAATAATTTGTTGAACCGTTTTAGAGTTATGCAAGTGTCCATTTTAGTTGAAGCAGGCTCCACATAATTTGTCAATGTGATTTTCCATTGAATGAATGTAACACGGAAATTTCTTTCCTGCTTGCTTTATCTGTTATAACTGTGTTGTTTGGTGACATGTTGATTTTTGTGCACTGCTCTTTGAAGTGTGTAATTATGGGCTCAATTTCTAGATCATTAGAATAGACCACTCAAAAGAAACTTTGTGTTGAGGAAAGAAACTCTATAAAACATGTATTTACTGAAGCATTCTGGACTCCAGGTTGACATGCGTGGATTCTTGAATGCTCCAAAGGGGAAGCAGTCTTCTCCTGTTAATAATAAGCTAGATATTGACCAGTTGCAATCCCCCTTGGGTGGGAGGACGGTATGTCAAAATGTCGGAAAAACTATATAAAACATTTGTTTGATGGCTAAAGCCCCATATGGTAGAATAAGGTTTATTTTCATAATTCACAGGACATGTTTGATCTGCCTCTTCACATGGCTAGAGATCAAATTGAAGAAAGTCTCCGAACAAAGATGATGTCAATAAAGGTAAAATTCAAATTTAATCTTAATGCATATGCTGAGAGAACCAATTTAATGTAAGTTTCTTTCTAGTGACTACTATATATTTTTGTGAATATTCCACTGTTTCAAATTTGAAGGAGCGCGTGGCTCAGCTTCAAGATGCACATAAAGGTGTGGAGATCACCTCTGAGGTGACAGAGAGAGAACTTGAGCTAGAAGCCGAACTTGTCGAGGCAAGGAGTATAATTCAAGAGCAGGTATCATATTGTTGTTAGCATTGCAACTTGAATATTTTCTTTTGTCATTGTTTAATATAGGTAGAAAATTTTCATTGCATCTACTACGCTCCAATTTATATATTGCTTGCATTTCACTTTAGGTTTAATAAACATCAAGAAACTAGGGGTGAAATTGAACCCAATTGAATCAAGCACTTGAGCTTGGGGAAAAATTTTGAACTCAAGCTCAAAAAATATATATATATATATATATATTAGTTTTGAGCTTGACAAGCCTAATTTTTTCATCTCAAGCTCAACTCAATGAAAACTCGAGCTCGGCTTGGCCCGATTAAGCTTAAATTTGCAAGTGAGCTTTGAATATATGCAAGCTCAAGCTTGAAATAAAACAATAGTAATATAATATAAATTTATGAATAAAATAAAAAATAATATTAAATTGTATATCATCTTGCAAGGATACAGATGGCTTGAGCTCGAACCAAAATAGAGATTGGACTTGACTCAATTCAACTCGAGCTAGCTCAAGCTCAACTAGTGAGGCTTGCAAACCAATTCGACTCATTTGCATTTCTACAATAAACTAGTTGAGTTTCATTCCTATGAAGTTTGGTTAATCAACTATTTCTTCTTTCTTTATTTGTTTTCTTGTAAACTGGTAGAGTTTTTTGTGCTTCAAGTTTGTTTACTTACTCATTAACTACAATCATGAGCATCAAGAGCATACAAGCACAAATTAGATTGTATGATAAAATATGCATATCAAGTATTCAATAGCTGAAGAACATAGACCAAAAAGCTTTACAAAAAGGCCCAACCCATCCCCAAATGTAACTAAAAAAATATAGTTGAAGGATTTGGGGCACCACTTACAACAACCAAAGCAGGTACTTGAGGAACTCAAAACAAGAACATATAGATGCTAGACTCTTGTAACCTTTCTTGAATGCCATTGTTATGAGGAAAGTTGAGCATGTAATGTAAACATTGTAGAGAAAATGGAAACTCAATCAAAGTAAGTGGCCAAGCTTGACAAAAAGAGTAACGTGTTCATAAATTTAGGCCCGATTTTAGCAATATATAACTTAGCTCAAGTTATGCAAAGTAAATATTATAGTTGTTTCTCCTATATCATTTTGCTAAATGTATTGCTTCCTTAGTTGCCTTCACTTTCAAGCGAAGATGGAGAAAAGAAAAACAAATTTTCAACATAGGTCATCAATTCATCTTTTAGTTGAAATCCATGAAGCTTTCATTTTAATTCTACTATAGTATTTGACCCTTCACATATAATCAACGGTATTATTGTAAATCAAGAAATTTAGAAAAAGCTTTTATTGATTTTCACAATTGGTTGAATTTAATCATTTAGGTCTCAATCCCATGGTTAATTAGGTTAGATTTTGTTTAAATTTCTTCAAGATCTTAGATTGTTTGGCAAAAATCTAAAGTACATCTTCCAACTAATTTCATAGGCATATATTGATCAATGGCATACAATTATATTATTTTGCATCCAAGCTATACCCTAATGAATTTGGAAAACATAAAAATGGAATCTGTTGACTAAAAAATTGTTTTTGAACAAACTTCTACGTGTCAGAATCATAACTAAGGATATATAAACAATTTTATGTTTTAATGTTAATTTCTTGGTCACTCTTAACCAATATTTACCTATTTGCTAACATATTAGCATCATTAGTTTCAACCAATTTTTCCAAATAAGTACGGGTCTCACATTCATGTTTAAAAATTTAGGTGTTTGTTGGAAAGGAAAAAAATATACCTAATGCATTAGCATCATTTTTCTCCTTTGGTTTGTACCTTGTTGGATATATCCCAAAATAATTTTAAAAAAGATATACATACAAACTACAGTGAATCTATACATGCATATTTAAGAACTAAAATGTAATATGAATCATTAGGAAAATGTAACAACAAAAATACAATAATCGCACTCCATTTTTCTTAGCCTTCTCAAAAGAATTATCAATTAAAAGAATATTTGATTTGTCATATATATCTTTCACCGTTGGATGATCTAACACCTTATTAATCTCCTTCATGAAAATAGGCTTCCTTGTCTTCTAGCATCTCTTTGGTGTAATGTTATTAATTGTAGAAAACATTTGTAATGAGCAAATTGTTTAGAAATTACATAAATTGTCACTTGAACAAATAAATGTAAAATGAATTAACCCAACAAAACATAAGTTTCCCCCTGTGTTCTATTAAGGCACTTGTAAGAATATTATTTGAGTTAGGTTTTCCAAATATTCTATTGTAAAACATCACATATAAAATTCTTTTATCCCTATACGACAAACAATATTAGACCTATCAATCATATATGCAAAAACATAAAGTATGAATAGTGCTCTATTTTCAATGTCCAGAGTACCACTTCAAATTTCACAAAGCAAAACTCTAAAATATCGTTTGAAAAATGTGTTTTCCTAATAGATGTAGATATTAGAAATTGGGTTAAAAAACAATTGTGCAATATTTAGTAGCATTAATATACAAGCTAGTTATCTTTTACATGCTATCTTTAGCTTTAAATGGCAGGACATTGACAAACACTCCATTCAAGTAAGAAACTAGAAGAATCTTCTTCTAGTTTGTAACAATATGTTTTTTTTTCTTTTAACTCATTAATGAAGACATAATGGTTTGTAAAAATACTTGTATCTACAAAGTTAACAAAAATACAAATAAGTTTCTTTTGCTATACACAAAAAGAGAAGAACGTTTGGATTCATTATATGATGGACTATGTTTGACAAGTTTTCTAGTAGTTATATTCTTTTTTCCTTCTCTTATGTCTTCAAATTTTATAATATACTATTTTTTACAACTTTTGATACATTTTTCTCTCTTCTCTCGTACTTATTTTTCACTGTTACACAAATTTTGGAAAATTTAAAATATATACTGGTAAATAGAATGAAGCAAAAGCAGAGAGAATGTTTACCTTGATGAGTTATTAGGGGAATATGTTGGGCGTGTGCTCCATTTGTTGATGCAAGGGCGTTACACAATTTGGATTGTTATTCAATTTTTTTATAATCAGATTTGTTAAAAGAAATAATCTTATTAGATAGAGGTCCTTTTTATAATAGATAAATAGTTATTTAGGCAATTTATTAAAAAAAGAATAATTTATAACATAAAACAACATATAGGTACACATACTCCATCAAAAGATAGTTTTTCATTTTTTGCCTAAAATTTTGTTATCTTAGAAAGGAAACACTCTACTACTACACCCATCTTCTTGCTTTGCTCCATTTTCCGTACTATTGAATTTTCAATTCAAATCCACCTTAAGATTTTCAATTAGCCATCACAAACTAACATTAATGTTAGTATATCATGAACTTATGGAATACAAGAATTTGCAAACGAAGTTTTTAATATGTACTATTAAATTCACTATTAATCTGCATGACTCTTGGCTACAACATAATTAATCTATGACATAAATAACTTGCTCTTGTATGTGAGCTATTACAACGAAAAATGTTTTGCTTTGTGAATCAGGAAAATCACATAAGTGAGAAACGCAAGTAAATTTGTTAACAGAAAATATTGTAGTTGTGATAGATTCCTTTCAAGTGACGTTATGTGTTGCTTGTAGAAATTAAAAGCTTCAATGGGAATTCACATGAATGCAAAAGGTTAAAGACAAAAGGTGCATGGGAGATGCAGGGAATAGCAAAGGCATGGGTGTTGTGTTCCATGCCACCATAATGTTGATATAAAATTCTACATGTCTTAAAACTTGTTCGCTTACAAATTTATAAAGTGGTGTGAATAAATGGAACTAAAGATTTATTCGTAAAACAACTTTGAAAAATATAAGTCGGCAACTTTCTTGTTCTTCAACAACCTTAAGTGCATTTCTATTTTCTAGTGGAAAAGTAAGGAAACAAAATAAGAGGATGTTATTCTTGTAGAAATTATAAGAACATTTACATGAAGGAGGCATAATTGTCAGGAGTGCAACACGCAATGGTGCGCAAAGGTCCCTTGAAGTTATAGCACATAGCGCGCTTTATTAAAGTAAAGCGCATAATATATATATTTTTATTGTATACCAAAAATACCAATATATATCACTTTTTATGAAGGATAAACAACTTAAAAGTTCATTTCAACATTTTTTCTTAAAAGAAAAAACCCAACAGTCAACAAAAGAGAAGGAGAAGAAAGTGTAAGAACGCCTGAGAAAAAGAGGAAAAAAGAAAAAAAGAAGTATGCATTCAATGTTTTGGGAGAAGAAGATGAAATGAAAGGGCGTGAAAAAACGAAGATAAAGGGAAAAAGAAAAGAAAATAATAAAAGAATGGGAGATGAGGATGAAAGAAGCGTTCCAAGATGGAAAGAAGAAAAATAGAATTGAAGATAAAAAGAAAAAGAATAAACGTTCCAAGATGGAAAGGAGAAAAATAGAATTGAAGATAAAAAGAAAAAGAATAAAAAGCAATGAAAGGTAGAGGAAAAGAAACAAACATAACCTAGTTGGGTTGATAGGTGCAGTGGAGAAAAAGAAGATAAGGCTTGGGGGATGCCCATTTCTTGCTTCCTAGGCTAGGAGATAGTGTTCCAGTGGTAGGAACAGAAGAAAATGAAGTGCTGTTGGGTGAGGGGTTTTGGACTTTTGTTATTCGACAAAAATTTAAGCCTTACATGCATTTTTTATTTTTTAACTTTTAACATGCAACTTCTCCGTAGCGCAAAAGGAGCTGCGATGCACTACAGCGCAATAGCACGAGTAGTGTTAGGAAGCACGCTCTATATTAAACCCCGTCACACGTAGCGATGCAAAGCACACCCTCACTCGCGCTATAGCACGCGTGCTATCTGCTATTGACAAGTACGAAAAGAGGTCTATCATATTTGTAAGTGTTTTTTAATAAATTTATTTATGTTTCTCATTTAGGTGATTTTTTCGACTCACAAAGCAGAATATTTCTTCGTTGTAATAGCTCACGTATAGGAGCTCACAAACAAGAGCAAGTTATTTTTGCTGTAATAGCTCACATACAGGAGCAAGTTATATATGTTGTAATAGTTCATATACAAGAGCAAGTTTTTTATGTTGTAGATCCGTTATTCTACAACCAAGAGTGCTACATACTAGTTATGAATCTAGTAGTACATATTTGAACCTTTGTTTTCAAATTGTTGTATCAATATGCTCATTACATATGGAGATTAATGTTGGTTTGTAATAGTTGGTTGAAAATTTTATGATTGATTTGAACTGAAAATTTAGTGTTGTGGAAAATGGACAGAGCAAAAAATGGGTGGACTGGTGGAGTGTTTCTTTTGTAAGACGATGAAATTTTGGGCGAAAAATGAAAAATTACTTTTTGGTAGAGTATGCGTACTTAGAAATTAATTCTGTCATATATTAATTTCTTTTTTCAAACTTCCTAAGTACTCGTTTACCTATTTTCAGAAGGATCTATATCCAACAAGATTACTTTTTTTAACAAATTTGGTCATAACAAATTGGATAATAATCTAAATTGTATAAATTCGCTTGCATCGTCATGTGGAGCAAATGTCCAACATATTCGCTTAGTAATTAAGGTAAAATTGCTCTATGCTTGTTCTTAGTTCTATTTGCCAATATAACTTTTAAATTTTTCAAAACATTTATACAAGTGAAGAAGTAAGATGAGTGAAAAGAAAAGAATGTACTAATTCCAGAAGGTACAAAACCTAGTATGTTATAAAATGTTAGGATGTATAAGAGAAGAGGAAAAGGGTGTAACTACAGAACTTGTAAATCATAGAGCATTATATAATGACTTAAAGTGTTTTCTTACTTGTCTATGGTAGAAGAAGCTTATTTGTCCTTTTGCTGACTTTTTGTAGATGTAAGTACTTTTATAAATCATGCTGTTTTTATTTATGAGCGAAAAGAAAAAAGTTATTGTTGAAAACTAAAAGACTCTTATAGTTTTAGTTTTAATAGAGTGCCTGTTATGTCCTTCCATTTAAAGTTAGAGATAGTATGTAAAAGATAATTGACTTGTGTATTAACACTATAAATGCTGTACAATTGTTTTCCAACCTAATTTCTAATATCTGCATAAGGAAACATCTTTTAGGTGATATTTTGGAGTTTTTGTTTTAAGAAATTTGAAATGGCACTCTAGATATTAAAAATAAAATATTATTCATGCTTTATGTTTTGACTGATGCTGTTGATGAGTTTAATATCGTTTCTATTATATAGGGATAAAAGAATTATATAGTGATGCCTCGTGATGGAATATCTATAGATGCAACTCGGGGAATATTCTTGTAAGCGCCTTCATAGAGCATAGGGGCAAGGTTTTGTTTTGTTGAGTAAGTCATTTTACATTTATTTATTCAAGTGAGACAATTTATGTAATTTCTTAACAGTTTGCTCATCACGAATATCGTTTTATAGTATTAATAACATTACACCGAATAAAGACGTTAAAAAAGATTGGGAGTTTGTTTTCATAAAGGAGATTAGCAAGATGTTGGATCATCCCAAGTTAAAGGATAAATATGACAAACTAAATATTCCTTTGATTTATGATTCTTTTGAGAAGAGAAAGAAAAATGGAGCGAGCTTGTTATAATCTTTTGTTACATTTCCTAGTGATTTAAATTACATTTCAATTCTTAGATATATATATATATATATAAATTCACTATACATATTTTTCTTTTTTGTGTATATCTCTTTTAGGATTGTTTTGGAATATATTGAACAAGGTATGAATCAAATTAGAAATATGATGATAATGCTTAGGCATGTCTTATCCTTTCCAACAAACACCAGTTTTTTAAGTCTGAATGTCGGATGAAAGATGATCATATCTTTCTATTTGTAGGACCTACAAGTACTATCTGCGTTTAGGTAGAAAACTTGGTTGAAGCTGATGATATTAGAGAATTTGTTAATCATAAGGTCAATATTGGTTAAGATTGACCATAAAATTCACATTAGAATATATAATTATTTCTATGTCCTTGTTAAGGTTCCAACATGCAAAAATTTGTTAATAGTTAATTTTTGCTAACAGATTACATTTTTGTGTTCTTCAAAATTCATTGGTATGACTTGCAAAAGAATATTATTGTACAACTTAAATAATAAACATGGAAAGATGCAATTTAATCTTTTATCATATACTCCAAGATCATGAAGAAACCTAAATAAAATCTCTAATCGACCATAGGACTGAGAACAAACTGATTAAGTCTAACTAGTAGTGAATATTGAATTAGGCTCTTCTGAATTTCTTCATTTACATTATATTGTTGATTATATGTAAGGTGTGAAATAGTACAATAGAATAAAAATGAAAACTTCATGGATTCAACTTAAAAATGAATTGATGGCCTTTGTAGAATATCTGTTTTTCTTTTTCTCATCTTGAAGGTGCATAAAGCTCAGAAAGGAATCATATAACTAAATAATATAAGAGAAATATGTAAGGTATTTACTTTGCATTATTTAAAGTCAAGTTATATGCTGCTAATACCTAACCTAAGTTTATGTACAAGCCATTCTTTTTGTCAAATTTTGCTGCTTACTTTAATTGAGCTTCATTTTTCTCTATAATGTTTACACTAGATGCTTAATTTTCTTAGCAACAATAGTATTCAAAACGAGCTACAAAAGCCCAACATCTATGTGTTTTTGTTTCGAGTTTTCTTGGTACCTATTTTGAGTTTTTTGGCAACATAGTTGCGCTTCTCATGGTTTGTCGTAAGCTATGAGAAGAGAATGCTGTTTTCTAGGGCCTTTTTGTACTTGGGAATGAAGCTTTTTGGTCCTATCCTCAACTTTGAATTTTGGTTAATGTATAATTTGCCATTTGATTTATGTTGTTTGCATGTTCTTGATGATAATAATCAATTAAAAGGTTGAATAAACTAAACTTGAAGTAACAAGATTCTACTAACTATAAGAAAAACAAAGGAAGAAATAGTTGATTATTCAAAAATTCATCGAAGTGAAAATGAACTAATTTATTGATGTTCATTGAAAATAAAGTTGAACTGTGCAGACAAAATATATATTGGAATATGGTGGATGCAGTGAAAATTTCCCTCCTATATTAAACAATTTCATAATAAAATGTTCAAGTTGCAGTGGTAATGATAATATGATACCTGCTTTTGGGTTATGCTCCTTCCCTAAAAAACTAGTGCAACTTGAATTTTCTCTTCACATTGTCAAATGTAGGTGGAAGAATTTCATTGTGTCTACCATAAACATCAATAAATCAGTTGAGTTTCATCCCCATGAAGTCAGACTAATTAACTATTCCTTCATTTGTTTTTCTTGTAATCAGTAGTCTTTTGTGCTTTAAGTTTATCTATTCGTTCTCTACATGTCTAAAAATATCTCCTGAGCACCTATGACCTCTGTATTCATGTTTAAATGTTGATAAATCATAAATCCAATTCAATAATTAATTCAGAGGCTGTATTCACATTTTTTTAGAGAAAAAATTTATGCTGTTAAAACCTTCACCTTGCTGAGTTCTAAATGTTTTGGTGAATGTTGGAGTTAAATCAGTTCGTATTTGAGCTCCAATATGCTAAAATTTTGCTGGCCTTTCTGAATAAATTCATTCTAGTTCTACAATTTGCACAACAGAAACACAATATTATGGCTGAATAGCTTGTGTCCTTCACTATAGCTGTGACCCCTTGGCTAAGATTCAGTGTGCTTTAATGCAGGCATCTATCATGTCTAGGCATCCTACCATGTCCGAGAGGCCAAGGTACATACTTGACGAATCTGTTACCCCAAACAACAAAATCCCCTCCATAGGCACAGATGCACACACATTTTATAATGAGGTGTAGATAAGGGGAAAAAGAAATATAGACCAATGAAAGAAAAAAACTGAAGAACGAAATTTTGGGCAGGAGATTAAGTGGCCATCTGAATTCTGATAGGGACTCAATACTGACATCACCACCTGAGGTATTGTCAATTACTTTTGAAACGGGAACGAGAAAAAAAATAAAGACTCAGCTACTTTTGTTGTTTATATATTTAAAGGGCAAGTTTTATATATCCATTTATCTGACTGTGCTTACATCCTTCTCTGATATACATTATAATTCTTCACCTATTAACTTCTGAAATTGGCCTTAGCCCTGCAACTCTGTCAAATGTAGCAATCATGTTGTCTTCACGGCAGAGAATATTTCTATTTTTACTTAGACATTCTTTGCGTTGTACAGGGGCTGTAAATAACCAAATCCATGCAGCTATACTTGACACTTTCTGGCTTTGATCATGTAATCTTACTGATAATTCTGTCGAAATAATTTATTCAGAGTCCTCAGAAGACCATAAATGCTAACCCCTGAGCTGTATCTTCAGGCTGCAGAGCATATGTGATTGCTCTCTGCTTAACTTACGGGCATACTTTTAGACATAAATTCGGCAGAAGAAATTGTTCTCTCAATTTAATCTCACTCAGTTTTTCTTTTTATGCTTTTTCTGTAGCACAACTTATTTTTATGGGATTTTGCAATCTCCTAGTTCTTTTACATTTTAATTTTCCTCAACATTTCATCTGCCTTTGTACAATTTTGTACTCTGTTTCGGTAGATTATGCCACTGCTGATTACAATTGGCATCCAGGTTTTGAAAGTCTTGAATATTTTCTAGAAGATATTTCTTATATATTTGAAAATGACTTACATATTTTTCTTAAAATAATTATCAAACTAATTTGTCTGCCCAGTTGATCAAATTTAGTATTCAGTAATGCAAAGCATTTATACTTTTACACGTTTCTTCAAGTGTCTTCCAGTTAAAATGCATTTATACTTCTACACGTTTCTTCAAGAGTCTTCCAGTAAAACACTTGGAACAAAATTGAAAATGAGATGAAATATAAAGGAAAATTTTAAGTTAGGCACACAATTGGGCAGGAGGACAAACGCCTATTTTTCAAAATTCAATATTATTAAGGTAAAGGAAACGGGTGGAAAGAAAACAACAGAAGGAAACTTGTACGTCATTGCAAATGGTCCGAGGGCACTCTTTTATTCTGAATTTGTTAATTTAGAACGAAAAGTTTATTTAAAATATCTTATAAGTTTTTATATTTTATAAGATGTTTTTGAAACTTATAAGATATTTAATTTTATTTTTAAAATAAATTATTGAAGTGTTTGGATAAAATAAAATTTTAAAGTTTATAAGATATTTGTAATGAATATTATGTAATTAAAATAATTAAAAATAAAGGAGCTTATTAAGATTTTAAAAATAAGTTAGAGTTTGCTTATTTTTTTTAAAAGAGTTTATAAAATTCTAATATTTTTTTAGGACCTTATAAACTCTTTTTTCAAAAAATTTGCCAAATACTTTTTATCATCTTATGTACTTTTAAACATTTTAGAAGATGTTTTGAGGGGCTTATAAGCTCACCTTTGGCGAAGCTTATTTAAAATATCTTAAAGCTCTTACATCTTAGAAAACGTTTTTAGAGATTATAAGATATTGGATCTTTTTTAAAAAAATAAGTTTTTAAAGTATTTGGATAAAATAAGATTTTGAAACTTACAAGATATTAGTAATGGTAATTTTGTAATTAATATGATCAAAATTAAGTTAGCTTGTTAAGATTCTTAAAATAAATTACGAATTATTACTTTTTTAAAAAAAGCTTATGAGTTTCTAACATCTTATTTTTGAAGTTTATAAACTCTTTTTTAAAAAAATATGCCAAATACTTTTTGACATTTTATAAGTTTTCAAACATTTTATAAAATATTTCGAAGAGCTTATAAGCTCATCCAAACACCCTCACGATTAATTAGTGAACAACCAACTACCTCACACGACAAATAAATTATAATAATTATGTGATTAGCTTGCAGTATAATCAATAACATAAGAATTACAATTGCAATAACACTTGCAACATGATAAATTGTTTGCTGTTATTGGACAAGAAATTTTCAGGCAAAGAAAGAAAATTTAGAAAAAGAAAAAAGAAAGAAAAGAATTTGTGGTGCTTGTGGTTGACCACCAATAAAATGCAACATATCTATTTGGTCAACAACTATGGAAGTCAATGCCTAAATCATCAAGTAAAAGAGAGTTATAGACTTATAGTTGCACGTATTCAATGAACAATCTTAATTCTTCCCCGGATCAAGACTTCCCCAGACCATCTTTTAGCACATTTCAATTCATCAATTGCATGTTTGAGATCTATTGTTGTGAGGTGGGGTGGGGGGTGGGCTGTATTTGCTCCCACTACACAATTCTTTTAATCTCTAAATTTAAAATAAAGTAGTGAAGGGCAAATGTGTGGTAGTTTTACCTGAGTATGATCACAATTCATTTCATTACAAAATATTAGGTTTGAAGAATAGTTATAGTCGCCACTATAATTCATCAAAGTATGTAATTTTTTGGGGCGTAATTAGAAGAGTTTATCAATATTATCAAATATTGTGTCTGAGAAATAATTTCAACATGAAGGCGTGAGTCTATCACTACAGCCTATCAAGATGTAAAATTTTTTTAGAATATGATTGAAAGAATTTATCATCATTATAAAATGTTAAAATTAAGCAATAGCCATTGATCTAAAACATAAAAATGCAAATCAAATTAATAATACTTGTATCACAAAAGTATTGATTTACAGGCTAGTGTTACAAATAAGTTCAAACCTCGTAATTACTTTATGGAATGTCATAGGTCAAATTAATTGTGTGCAACAAGTCAATGTCCATTTCATTGTGAAGACTAACACTATGTTTGGTTTAAGAAATTTTGATAAAGAAAGGAAAGTATTGAAGAAAAGGAAAAGAAAAGAAAGAAATATAAAATCTCAAATTTATTTGGTTGTTAAAGAAAATAATGAAGAAAATGATGGGAAAAAGAGAAGTGACGAATTAGTTGGAGAATAAGACAAAGTTCAAATAGGCTTTTTTTTTTCTCATTTTCCTCATCATTTTGTGAAGAAAATTTATTTTCCTTGGATACAATATATTTTTCCCTAAATTTTCCTTTCTTTATTATTTTTCTTGCCAACCAAACAATTAAAATTATTTTCCTTAAAATTTTCTTTTCTTTTTCTCACCAAAATTCATGAACCAAACATAGTGTAAGAAAATAGTTCGATTGAGAGGAATTTGGTGATGCCTTAAGGACTAGGTAATTGCACGAGTCATGTCACTCTGGCATGACCAAAACCTTAACGTAACCTTCAAAGCAAAGGTGGTCTCTTTGCTTGCCCATGTCAAAAAGAAGTAAGTGAACTCTCGAGATATTAATGGAGTAACACATTAATCCAACATTCTAAATTATATATACATATATATATATATAAAAGAAAGAAACAAAGAAACATTAATCAAGCCCAATTATCAGCCTCCTCCCAATCCCACAATCATGTGCCACGATTCTCATGTCTCGCCTTTGAATCAGGAAATCAGTTCATTTTCCTTATATATATGTTCATCGTTTGTTAGAACGTATTTTTCCACAAATTTGTACAAATCCTTCACTTGAAAAAAGTCCCCAATCTTGTGAAGAATCCGATACTATTAGTACAAAATGGAATTGAAAGAGCAAAACCACTATTCTGTGCTTCAAGGTGATGGATTTTGCATCAGTAGAATTCTTTCCAGGGAGTCTTCTGTAGGCCAGTCTTCACGTACATTCTACCGTCCGGCCCAAGGGGTTCCCTTCAAATGGGAAACGCAGCCGGGGACTCCCAAGAATCCACAAGAAGAAGATGCCATCCCACCTGTCTGCCCTTCTCCATTGATGCAGAGTTTGGGGCTCCCTCTGCCTAATCTTGATCTTGACGACCCCAAAGAGTCGGCCTTAAAAACTTCGAAGATTTGGAGTTTGAGGAAAATAATGAAGAAAAACATCAAGTGTGATGTAAGGAAGAAGGTGGAGATGCTCGTTAGAAGAAGTAAACAGCAAGAGAGGTCCAGTTTTGGACATCATTCTAATGGTGGACAGTTTGTGGCCTATAAGGATTCAAGCTGTTCTTCAACTTCTTCTTCTTTTTCTTCTTCGTCGTCGTCGTCATTGTCTTCATCAAACAGCCGTGATCTAGATGCTTCTAGAACTGATGGCCCTTTCTGTTGCGGCCCATGGAACATTCCTGCCGCACTGGTTCGTGTTGCAAAACGGGATTAGTTTTTTTGTGTCTGTGTTTTATGTGCAAGATTTTCACTTTTTGATGATTTTCCTTTTTCGATGTAAATTCTGATAAAAAAAGACAGGTATTTTCAGTAATACGTTGAAATAAAGCAAGCAAATATGAAATGTAGTACTAAATCGTCGAGAAATCGATACCCGTTAAGCACACATTCTCGGACATATAAATTAATTATGAAATGTATCCTTATCTTAACTGGAGATCTTGAGCAATATGCAATAGAACTCTTGGACAGATTGAGGTTTATGTCTGCTTTATTTTATCTATTTTCTTTTATATTGTTCAAGCTTGAGCAATATGCAATAGAATTCTTGGACAGATTAAGGTTTATGTCTGTTTTATTTTATCTATTTTCTTTTAAATTGTTCAAGCAGAATGAAGGGAACACAAAGAGGATTCTTGCTTGTAGTTTGATGGTAGTTTTGTGGGCATATTAACGGATCAAATTTGAATTGGATCATGATAATTTGAATTCAAATTTGATTATACCAATGTATCTATAATAGTCCGTAGAGCTTGTATCGATAACAATTTGGTACTAAAAATAGTAAGTTCATCACAGTACCAGTTGCCTCCTAAGCACGGTGCATTGTTGTGTGTACGCCAAATGCTACATAAGCTTCTATGTAGAAAGTGATGTGCACATCGGTCCTCGGGCTCCTCGTTGGAACAGCTCGTTCCCTATTTCTCGTTGAAACAACATAAAACCAGTTATCACATTGTGTAAAAATTCAAAATAAAATATTTGATTAGAATAAGATTATAAAATAGAAGAAACTATTTATTTTATTATCTATGGAATAAAATGCTTAACAAACATAAATTAGTGAATTATAAATTATAATGCTACATACATTGCATTTTATTTTCAAGTATATTTAATTTCATATATTTGATTGATTGACACCCTCTGCCCTTGTATTGTTGTTGGGTCTGTCAAAATACATAAGGGCTTGGCCCATTTGTTAACCCATTTAATGTCACTTGGACTTGCAGGACCCACTTGGCACTTAGTGCAATGATATGGGCCGTTGGATTTGGGTCGAATCTTCTTGTTCGGAGCCGGCACCATGATCTATGATTTTATATTGAGTCGGATTTGAATTCGAAATTCGAATGTGTGATGGGGAAAGACTGTGATTGGATGAAATGTAATTTCAAAAAATATTGATTCTACAAAAAAAATTAAATAAAATTAAGTAAGTTGTGAAAAATAAAAAATGAAATTAAAATATTGTTTGGATAAATACTATTTTTCTTAAAAAAAAACATAATAATGACATATAATTTAACATTTTATTTGTGAGATTATGTTTGATTAAATAGATTATTTGTGGAGAGTTTTTTTGTTGAAAATTGTTTGACAGGACATTTTCTGATTTTTTTAGTGCCTTCAACCCTAAGATTGTATCTATATGTATGTGTGTGTACACAGTACATGTATACACACACAAATGTGTATATATATAAATCTTTATGTATATAAATATATATGTAGATATATTTAGTTAAATAAATCATTAATACATCCTTTTATTTGTATATGTATATGTGTATATGTGTGTATAAATACATACACACACACAAAGGTGGTTTTTTCTTTTATATATTAAACAAGCATGTGCTCGAATTTTAATATTGAAATAATTTATTTTATAATAATATTTATTTTACATTGTGTGATTAAAAACTAATCATACTTATTTTTAGCATTTAAGGAAATAAAATTTACTCCTAATTAAATAAAATAACGTGAATATTTCAATTTAAAGATATTATGTTTGAAGATAATTTGTGCTTAAATAAGTTATGGAATATGAAGAATTGCTAACTGTAAGTTTATAAATTACACAAAAAAAAATTTAAATGAGAAATTTAAAAAACATGAAAGAATTAAGAAAATAAAATTAGAGAGAATATTTAACTAAATATGCTTTTTAAATTAGATATATATTAATACATACATATTTTGATATAATAAGTAAGAAAATATTTTTTTTAAAATATAACTTTTTTTATTTGATTGCTTAAAGATGTGGAAGTTACAATTACAATTTCATGACATTTGAGATTTTTAAATTTTAAATATTTTTGTAAAAGTAAATATGTAAATCTATTTATACTTTATCTATGAAAACATCAAGTTATTATTTGATAACTAATTCAATACGTAGCTTATAACATACAATTTTTATATTCTTAAATATCTCTTGATATTCTATACAAACATGATAAGTAAAATTTGATTATATTTATTTATATTTTATTATTTTATTATTTTTAAAATTATCAAATAACATATATTATGTACATGAATACAATAATAAGTAAATTTTTAATATTCAATTCAAGATAAAATATCACTTTCTCAAGTATAAGTTTCTTTTATAAATATATAAATATGTACAAATAATTAAATGGATACTTACTTTTAGTCAAACTTTTTTGATTTGACATCATTAATCCATATAAAAATATTTTTTATTAATTATTATAAGCAAAAATATTAAAATAAAGTAGGAGATATAATTATAAAATTATTTAACTAAATATATTGAAAAATATAAAAAATGATATTATTTGCTATTTAATTAGTCGCTTATCAAACTCTTGGAAATTTAATTATGTCAACTATATATATATGTCCCATATAAAAAAACTTATTTCAAATAATTAAAAATGAGTTCTCTATTATAATGTTAAAAAACTAAAATGATTTAAGTTAATAATATAAAAATAAAGTTTATAATTTATAGTTGTTGCAAGATATATATAACCTTTTAAATTTGAAATATTCTTCAGATTAAATTATTTTTTATATTCTATATATAGTTTTATTTAAAAATATTTTACATATCTAAAAAATATTATTATAAAAATAATTAAATTTTAAAAATTTTGATAAATTGAGCTCTTACATATCAATTAATTTATAATTATTAATTTTTTAATCTTCTAACTCTTCGATAAAGACTATAAAATATTATTAAATATATTTTGAATTTTGAATTAAAGAAAATTAGAGATAAAATACAATCATATCGGTTAGATATAGTAATCAACAATTAACAAAAAATTTTAATTAAATTAAAATACTCAAAATTCTAAAAATTGCATGCTGATTAAGGAGCGTAATGTTGTTTTATTTGTGTCCACAATCTTTATATAAATTGTAATAGCAGGCATTGATGAGATATAACAACAGCCTGATCTTGTTTGTTATCCCAATCACTCCATAACGTCCTGCAAAATTTTCAAAGCCTTCCCAGATATTAAACAAAAAATAACAAGAAGAAGAAATTTTCAATGATATTAGCAACAGCTTGGAGACAAGATGAAACTGTCCATCAATTAAATGCCATTGCACTCAAAATCTAATTAGGAATTCTCTCAGTTAAATTTAATTTGGAGCGAAAACTACTCCTATGACTATGTCACCCAAAAATTACAGAACGGTTAAATGCTTTGACTTGTATATTGCTATGAACTATCAAAAATCACAAAGATCGATCAAATGTACCAATCTACATTCTTTGACTCAATGTGTTGCCCAAAAAACAGTCCAGTGGTTTGTAACCTATGTGAAATCCACCTTAACTATTAAGTGGTGGGAGGTCTCGTGTTTGACCCGTAATGGGCACAATGTGCATTTCATGTGTTTTGTGTGTCGTTTATGCTTTGATTATCTAATTTGAAAATAAAAATATATTACTTTATTAAAATGATAACATTTCGTCATTTGGGATGCTCTCTAAAAAAAAAATCCCAAAAAAACGCAAAGGCGAAATGTGTCAACCCCCATGGCTATTAAATCTGAAATTATAAAACCACAATGCATAACTCTGCGCAGTTGTGAATACCAGAGAAGGCCAAATGCATCAGTTTACATTATCAATGTTCACGTCCAAGAGTTACGAAAGCCAAATGTGCTGATCTATGTGAATATGCGCCCAATTCAGATTTTTTTTTTTTGCTTTAGAAAGAGAGAATTGACAGCTAGTAGTGGGGATTGAGGTGATGACCCCTACCTGTATATTAATTTAAAAAAAAAGGTTACATTAATAATTATAAGGTTGATCAATGAAAACCAAAAGAAGGAAAAATTCCATTACATCAACTAACCAGGCCTATCAATTGATTCAGTAAATACTCTTATAGCTTAGTTGCATCTCATCGAGCTACAAGACTTAGGAGGGACGAATGATTCGTGGAGTGCAAAATCAATCAGGCATACAAATTGACCAAAGCTTATTCCTCAACCTAGGCCTGTCAATATCCTGTTTAGGTCCAAAAGTCATGCCCATACCCATATTAATACTCATACTCATTAAAGAAAATGTAATAAGTATACGTAGGGTCTCTACCCATGTATTCATACCCAAAAATTACCTATTACCTTATACTTAAATTTAACATATTAACCCAAAAATTATCTATGTTGAAATTAAATCTATATTAATGATAAACTTTTTATAAATAAAATTTTAATTAAAACTGTTTATATATAATTTTTATTATAGTAAAAATAAAAATAAACTGAATTAAGTTTAATGATAAAATAAATTAAATATAAAAAATATCTATTTTTGTAGTTCATTTAACTAGACTTCGACTAGCTAAATAAAATTTAATTCTAGTAATTGCGAATCAAATTATAAGATAATCAAATACAACCTTGGTACCTAAACTTTTAATATGTAATTATTTATAAGTTTAATCATACTAAAAATAAAAATTAACTAAATTAAGTTAAATATAGAAAATATATATTTTTGTATTGTATGCCAAATAATATTTTTAGTATATAATGATAGAATTAATCTATACGTAAAAGGCATAAGTTCAATAAACTAAATAGGTTAGGGTAGGGTTAGGGTCTTATTGTTTTGAATATTTTTAGATATGGTAGAAAATTGGATATTTTAAGATATGAGCTTGGGTAGGATGATATCCTACCCACTAACAAGCCTACCTCAACCTAATATTTCACTAAGGAATGCACCTTATCAAAGAATGTTCCCTGTGTCTATCACGAATGAATACAAGTTGGAGAGATATACAAATAATAATTCAAGTCTAGATGGATATAAAGATGTGTTAATCTAAAAAATTTAAACTATAAAAAGAGGGGGGAAACAATATAAATATGTGTTATAAAAAATATTAAGAAATTAGTAGGAAATGAACTTTAAATTGAAAAGGAAAAAAGAAGATTATATTAAGCTAACTAATGGGAAAAGAAGTTCTATACTTAAATAAAATTAAATGAAAATATAGAATGGTAACACGATTAATATTGAAATAAAATATAAATGAACAGTTATAGAATAACAAAATTTACATATAAAACAAATAAAAAAAATTCTGTTAATCTTGTAGCGAATTAAATTTATAAGATAGAATTTTGTGATAAGAGTATTTAATATTATGCTTGTAAAATATCCTTTGAATTCTAAACTTATATAATAAGATAACCATTGATTTTGCTTTGAAATCTGAACTAAATTGACAAGAAACAGAAGAAAAGGAACGAAATGGAGCGAAGCGGTTGAAACGGGCTCAAGAGCACAAGACAAGGCGCACCAAGGCATGTGGCTAAGTGAAACAAGGGCATAATGGATGTAACGTGCGCCTGGGCACAAGGCTGTGTGTGCCCAGATGTGCAAGGGACTAGAACTACACGCCAAGACCTGCGGTCTACTAGAATCATGCGTCCCAGCGCAAGTTGTCAGCACCATGGCACTCAGCAACATAGTTTTCTAGGCACAACTCGGCGGCAACAATAGTTTTGCGCACCGGGGCACAAGTCATGTGCGCCCCAACGCATGACACAAGGCCCATGGGCCAAGGACTCTATTTTCGTGAGTATTTAAGCAATTGTCTTTCGAGACAAATTATGATAAACAATACACGGGTGTTTCTATAATACTTTTGAGATAATTTCTTGAAACGGAGTTTAGAACGAAAGTGTTAGATGTTCTCGTGAGATTTATAGGACTCAAAGTTGTACTTGTTACCTTGATTGAAATCAATAAAATTCTCTTTTTTATTAGGTGAATTAAATACATCGCCAAATCACGTTAAATCTTAATATCAATTTCATCGAATTATTTTACTATTATTTCATAGTTTTATTGATAGATCTTTTTAGGTTTCAACAATAACATGTGATTATGGATATTTTGGAATTATCTCATAAGTTATGACATAAAATTTACATTGTAATTTGGATAAACACAACATAATATTTTAGTTATAACAAATAAGTTGGTTGTATTAAAAAGAATTAAAAATAACTAAGCAATTAATGACAACTTTTTAATTTATTAAAAAATATAAAATTTTCAGAATTCAACATTTGATCAAAATTACACAATTAGACAAACACAAAACTACACTATATATAATATTATAATAATATTTGTATTAAATCTCACTACCCTTCTATATAGGTATATGAAGTAGAAGAAAATTCTAACTACTTGAGAAATCTTTTAGATTATCTATACTATTATAGATAGCACAACGGTGTGGAACCCATAATTATACAATTTTAATTCTAATTATGCAATTTTGGCCAAATGGCAAATTCTTAGAATTTAGAGCATTTTAATTCATTTAAAAAAAATTTATTATTATTTGATTATTATTTCTAACCGATATGATTGTGATGCTGCAAAGAGCTTATCGGTCCGGAACTCCGGTGGATTAGAATG
>JACGDI010005377.1:870260-927350 GCA_014898725.1 Jacaranda copaia
TTATATAGTTTGGGCTAAAAAGCCTTAAGTTGGTAACATGTAGCTGTTTTGAGTCGATTGCATGGTCGATTTAGAATTTTAGTTTACCAACATGATGCTGCTTTTATGTAAACTACGGGGTCGACTTGAAATTTTAGTATGGAAGCGTGAAGCCGCTTGTTCGTCGACTACTGGATCGACTTGAAGCATTTGGGTGGCAGTGTGGAGCTACTTGTTCATCGGCTATAGGATCAACTTGAAACATTGAGTGGCAGCATAGAGCTGCTTGTTCATTGACCATAAGGTCGACTTAAAACTTTGAGTGGCAGCGTGGAGCTACTTGTTTGTTGACTATGGGATCAAATTGATGCTTGAGTGGCAACATAAAGCTACTTGTTCATCGACTACAAGGTCGACTTGAAACTTAAGTGGTAGTGTGAAGCTACTTGTTCGTCGACTATGGGATCGACTTAAAACTTGGAATGCTGCAAGGTAGATACAGTTGTGAGAATGCACACAAATGGTAGTAGTGTTGTTGGAACTTTATTTACATAACAGAATATGGGAATGATTACAATATGTTTTCATATGTAGAATTTCTTCAAGTTGATGGCGTTCCATGGGCGTGGGAGCTCATCCCCATCTATGTTAGCGAGTCGGTAAGTATTATGCTTTGATACCTTCACCAAGGGATAAGGTCTCTCCTATTTTGGATCAAGCTTGCCAACATTCTTAGACATTTCCACCTTCTTGAGAATGGGGTCTCCGATCTTAAAATAGCATAGCCTAATCCTTTTATTATAGTTCTCTACCATCTTCAACCTGTAGTGCTACATGGTGTTTTAAGCTTCTTGCCTTCGCTCATCAATAGTCTCAAGGTCGAGCGTCCTTTTTGATGTGTTTTTGAGTGGGTGGAAGTGAATGACTTGAGCTGTATGTTGAATGAGTTCTAAGGGGATGACTACCTCGAACCCATAGACTAAACTGTAAGGGCTATGACCTATGGCTATTCAGGAAGTTATCCTATATGCCCACAACACTCCTGGGTGGTCGTTTGCCTAGTTTGACCCAATATCTTGTACCCTGGCTTTCAAATGGTCGAGGATTGTTCTGTTTGTCACCTCTATCTGACCATTTGATTGAGGATTATCCACTAAAGTAAAGTGCAGAATGATTCCCATTGTCTGAAATAAGGATCTTAGGTAGGCCAAAATACTAGATAATGTTTTTTCAGATGAAACTCTTGATGGTTGCATTAGTTATCTTTAGGACAGCCTTGGCCTTAACCCATTTGGTAAAATATTCGATCGCCACGATTATGAACTTTCATTGACCTGTTGACTTAAGTAGTGAGCCCAAAATATCAATCCCCCATTGGTCGAACGGCCAAGAAATTTAAATATTGACCATGGGCACGGCCAATTGATGCGACAAGTTTAAATGAACTTTGCATGACGTATATTTTTGAGCAAAATTCATAGAGTCTTTCAGTAATGTCAACCAAAAGTATCTATACCTGATGATTTTATGTGCAAGAGATCTTTTCCCAAAATGGTCCCGCACATGCCTGCGTGGATATCCTGCAATACTTCATGAGCCTAGTCGGGATCCAGGCACCTAAGGGGCGGTCCAAAGATCAACCTCTTATACAATTGGCCATACTTGTCCAGCGTAAACTTGGCAGTTTATCCTCGAAGGCGTTGAGCCTTATTTTTATCTTCAAGGACTATGCCATTACTCAAGTAGAATTTTATCGGAACGTGCCATGAAGAGATTATCTCCTCAATACTTCTTACCAGGTTTTCCTTGAGTGGGCCGATGATGGCCTATCAGTGACCAAAAATATTATTATCCTATCTCTTGTGCCTCTAGTCGAACTAGCAAATTTGGACGGGGCATCCCCATGCTCATTCTCAGATTAAGACATATGGCTGAGAGTAAACTTTTTGAATGATTAATGTAATTTTCAAACTTTGGCTACGTATCAGCTCATCGTTGAATCTTTGGCCTCAAAATTTCCCTCAATCTATTCCACTACCAGCTGGAAGTTTGTGATCGTAGCTAGGTGCTTGATGCCTCGATCGAGTGCCATCTTTATCCTAGTGAGGAGAGCCTCGTGTTTCACCTAATTATGAGTAATTGCATAGTCAAGCTTGATTGCAAAATCATACTCCTCCGTTGCTGGGGAATGGAGAGCCACTCCTGCTTCTCCTCTGGATGTGGTCAAAGATCCATCAACGTGTAAAGTCCAAGTGAGAGGAGCTTCGCTATTTTTCTCAGGCAGGTCAACTCGTTCGATGATAAAGTTCGCCAAGACCTATACCTTGATGGCTATTCTAAGCTGGAAGGTAATATTAAAATTTTTCAATTCAATGGCCTATTTAATTAACCTTCTAGAGGTATTTAGCTTTAATAGCACCTGCTTCAACGGCTAATTGGTCAGCACTATCATGGCATGAAACTGGAAATATGGACGCAACTTCCAAGCTATGGTAACCAGCGCCAAGCCAAATTTCTTGATCTGAAGTAGTTGTGTTCCGATCCTTGAGCGACTTGCCACAGTAGTAAATTGGTCGATGGTTTTCATCTCTGGTCGAGACTAAGATTGAGTCGATCGATGCTTCCAAAATAGCCAAATATATGTGAAGGACCCCTTTGAGTTTAGGTTTTGCAAGCATTGGGGGCAAGGACAAATATTATTTTAACTCAAGCAACGCCTTATCACACTGTTCATTCCATTGGAAACCCAACTTCTTGGCATTTTTGAGAATTTTGAAGAAAGACAATCTCTTATCTGCCAATCATGCAATGAACCTCCCAAGGGTAATAATCCTCCCGACCAGCCACTGCACATCTCTGATTGTTTGAGGAAGGGCGACATCCAGAATGGCCTGAATCTTCTGTGGATTGGCTTCAATGCTACGTTAACTGACCATATAACCCAAAAATTTACAAAAGTGTGATTGAGTTTGAGCAAACAATCCTAGGCCTTTTCCACTTTTACAATCATATCGTCGGCGTACACCTTCATTGACTTGCCTATTTTATTCTTGAATACAAAGTTGACTAGCCTTTGGTAAGTTCCTGCAGCATTTTTCAGTCCAAAAGGCATGATCATAAAGTAATAAACTCCATTGGAAACCACAAAAGAGGTTTTATCTCTATCCTTTGGGGCCATGAATATTTAATGATAGCCTTGAAATGCATCCATCAAACTCAATAACTCGCAACCAGCAATGGAGTCTACTAATAAATCTATTCGAAGTAGGAGGTAAGAATCCTTAGGGCAAACTTTATTCAAATCTGTGAAATTGTTACACATACGCTATTATCCCTCATTCTTTGGGACGAGTACAATGTGACAAAGTCAAGATGAATATTGAATTTCTACAATGTAACTTGTATCTAAGAGTTTCCTGACTTCTTCTTTGACGATCTGGGTCTTCTCGGCATTAAATTTTCTCATCTTCTGCTTGATCGATTTGTATGAGGGGTCGATATTGAGGCAATGCACAATCACACTAGGGTCAATTCCCTGGATGTTAGATGTTTTTCAGACAAAGATGTTAATGTTTCTCCTCAGAAAATCGACTATAAGGCATTCCAGGTAGGGGTCTATATCTGTCCTAATTTGAGTTGTTTTGTCGGGGTTCCCTTATTTCAGCTCAATAATTTTAAATTCCCCGATGGGCTGCACCTAGGTATTCTCCAACTTTCTTTTCTTATGAGCTTGGACTTCCTTGGGTTCCACTACAGAGGCGTCTCCCAAGGTCTTCAGTTGTGATCAAGTTTTCTGCTCGCTTGACTCGATCAAAATACTGTAACACCTCCAAGCTTCCTTGATATTACATAGCAATTCACCTGTGCCAACTGGGGTCAAGAATTTAATCTTCATGTGATAAGTCGAGATAATGGTACGAAAATTATTGAGGGCTAGTTGACCAATTATAACATTATAAGCAAATAAGGTGTCAACCACCAGATAGTTCACTATCAAAGTCCTTCTTTGGGGAATCTCCTCAAATAACGTTGATAGATTGTTGGACCTTTCCAAAATGATTTTTGACCCCCCCAATCCCGACCAGAAGGGTACGCACTAGTTGAAACTTCAACTACCCCAAATTCATTCTTTTCAGGGTGAAGAGGAAAATGATGTTAGCAGAGCTACCATTAATGATCAGAACCTTTCTCACCTCAAAGTTGGCAATCTCAACAGAGACTATCATGGGACAATCAGTTTTATGGTCAATATTATTTCCTTTGAGGTGGGCCAGGTCACTATTAGTAAAAGAGATAGGCTTTATGCTCGTCGATAAATGGAAAATCATTTCGACAAGCAAGGCTTTGGTTGACTCCAGCCTCCTCGCTGATTTTGAGTTTCCCCTAGTGGGACCTCCCACAATCATGTTAATTATTCCTCAAATGGATGGGTGGTCTTCATAGGTGGGTTTCTTTCCTTTGTCCTCCCTCCTTAGGCTAACCGACCTTTCTCTATAGGAAATTTAATTAGTTTTGCCCCCTTTGACTTGTGTGTCAACAACTACATATTTTTTGAGATGGCCTTGTCTGACATGCCTCTCAATTTCGTCCTAAATATTGAAGCACTCATCTGTGTCATACTCCTTTTGTTTATGAAAGTGGTAATATTTTTTTAATTTTTTCATTGCTTCAGTCTCTATCAGCTTTCTCAATTTCTTGAGGAGATTGTCATGCTAAATGGCATACAAGACCTCTCTCCTCAAAATATTCAGTGGGGTATAGTCGTGGAAGTGCTTTATTGGAGATTAACTTCTGTGTGTGTGCTTCTGGTAATCTCTTTCATTATTTTTCTTTTTGTGAACCTCAGAGTTTTCAAACTTCAGTTTGTTCATCTCCTCTTGGGTTATATATCTCTCAGTTAGGTTGAGCAATTCTTCTATAGACCTCGGGCACTCACGCACCAAAGCATTGGTGCATTCCTTTTACCTGAGTCCCAAGAACAGCACATCAATTAGAAATTCAATTCTAGGGTTGTCTATCTTTAGAACCTCTGTGTTGAATGTCATAAAGAAGTCACAGAGAGACTCCCTTTTGTTTTGCTTGACAGTATGGAGATGAATGTAAGGGAGTTTTGTCTTTCTCTAACTAGTGAACTAGTGTAAAAATTTATCACATAGTTAATCATAGGAATATAATGATAAGGGCTCTAGCTTAACAAACCAATCAAGTGCTATGCCCTGGAATGTGGTCACTAGCATCTTGGTATGGATGTATTTGTTGTGCTTATGCAGCTACATCATATACTCAAACTGCATCAAGTACTCATTGGGATCGGTCAAGCCATCATATCTAGAAAGTCTGATCTGGACCTTGATGTCAACAATAATGCGCTTATCGACAATCTCCTGGATGAAAAGGAAGCCTCTCTCTCAACAAGACCTTTGGGGGTCCTCTGGATTAAACAGTTTATCAGTGTTTCTTCTCAAGATCTCATCAAGGCGTCTGTTCAATTATTACACTTGGTGGGAGACTTCTTCTCACTCATCCTAATCAACTTGGGTAATGTTTTAATCAAAATAAGGTCTTCCGTTGCAAGTTTTGAATAGGTTGAACCGCGTGGTTTAGGGATTCATCCACTTCTTTGCGTTGGTCATGTCTGGAACGTTCGACCCTATCATGTTGTTGGACTTGATTCGGTCGAATATGGTGGTCTATGGAGTCAGTAATTTTCTCCCTTAGCTCTGATCGCCCTCTCTCTCCATAGGGGCGTTTGGGGCTAGCATCTCATTTAGCTGGTGGCTATTTGGACTCCTGGTGACCACGATTGTCCTAGGGGGACTTTTCCTCTAGTGGAAGCGAATGTAGAGTGGTACTACCAGCTGGGGCTGGCATGGTAGTATGCCTAATGCAATGGAGGGTTGGGTAGAGATTTGGGCAGATATTTACTCACTTATTAACTGTATCAACTGAGGCATGGTCAGTGTTACAACTTTCTCCTAAGGGGCGCTGGGGCTTGGAGTATGTGAACTTTGTTGGGGGTGGAGGAGGAGATGGAAATGTTGACCTCCTATTATCCTCCATCTCAGATATGACTCTTTTTGTGTTCACCATTTTTTCCAGTTGCAATCTCAAGATTCCCACAGACGGTGCCAAAATGATGGGGTTGAAAGTTGTATTTAGTGAATGGAATAGTGTTTGGGCTAATTCAATCAGGGAGGTCGAACGATCCAATAGTGATATCCTTTGAGGTCTGAGCTCTGCTAAGGCACTTCGACACTCAACTTAGTTCTAGTCAAATTAAGGTAATCGAATAGCAGAGTAAGAGCATATGGTGTATATGCATTGCCTAGAGGAGGGCTGACAGTGAGGTATTTATAGCCTTCTCTTGGTGGGTGATATATCTAAGATGCTCCCATAAAGTGTAATGGGCTCTTGTCCTTGCCTAAGGGTTATTGGTCATTTTCAATTTCAGTACTATTTTAAGTGACCTTATCTCTTGCTTTTTAGGATAAATAGTACTCTGAGAGTGTGCCTCCCTACCAAAGTTGGTGACAGAGATTGTACTAGGTGACATGTGTCATTAATGCGGAGACATGCTGCTTGTTAGAGCATTAAATGCAGCAAGGATATGAGTTAGCACCGGAGTGAGCATTCTGGTCGACAATCATCAAACAAACAAGGCAGTTGACCAAAGGGATGGTTGAATAGATAAAGTGGCTTGAAACCCCCCATTGAGTATAATAGAGAACAATCCACTCAACCAGACGGTTGTGATCAAGTGATCCAGCCCAGCTGAGTTCAGAAGTGACGTTGGGCTGTACATGCTAAGTGGGCTTGGGGATCATCTATGAGGCCGATAGCTTGTTGGGTTGTGCCTGTTGGACTATTTCATATCAGCACGTTATACATATGGTAGAGTATCAAAAGAAATCATTAAATTTATTTTTTTTGCCTAAATTAATTAATTTTTTTCATTCAACCCTTGTAATTTTATCGATTGTATTCCAATAAATAAAGTATAAGGACTAATTGAATTAAGGACAATAGAAAGTTCTGCTTGTCTGTTAAAAGCTTCATAAATATGATGAACTTAAAAAAACATGTATCTTTATAATTATAAAAGATAGGAGAAAATAATTGATAGTTTGATAGCTTGAAAAGGAAAAAAATGAAATACGATACCGTGAATATTTAATTGTGAAACAAATCGTGAGAATATGTCAAATGCTCTAACGCGCTTCCAAAATGCATGTGGACCGTTCTTTTTCTATCCATCACCCTTAATCTTGAGTTGAAAAGGCCCACTTCGTTGAGACTTCCCTTAATATTCATGGCATCATTCTAATTCAAGATAATGGGTCTCATCCTCCAATTATATTAAGAGCAGTAACTTTGATGTATTCTAGGTGGGATTCTTAAATGAATCTTACCTTAATGGTTTAGTGGCTTTCACATTCACAAAAGAAAAATGTAATATTAATGATAAATAATAAAGGATAATGTGAACATTGTCATTGATATATATATATATATATATATATATATTAATGATAAAGATTTTGGTGATGTTATTGTGATATTTTTAAGTGACAATAACTTTTATTTTGTTATAATACAAATTAATAGTGATAAGATTTAACGTTTTAATTATCATTATTTGACAATTAATGACACATTTATAGTAATAATTTAATGAAATTAAAAATTGTCATTGTGATTTGTGACAACAATTTCATTGTCGTTGCATTATTACTCTATGTGTCATTAGTTATCAATAATAACAACTTAAATATAATTTTTTGTAACTATTAAGCTTATTAAAATCATTATTGTGTCAAAACAAATTCTTTTCATTTGACATATCATTAGGGAGTATTTTTATTTAATATTGTCACTAATTTTTATAGTTAAAAATGCTACTCTAATACCAGATAAAAAGCCTATTCAATGGCATGTAGTACAATATCATAAGTATTACATATAAAATATTTCAAGATTCGAAATTCGAATCTTAACGAATCCATCATGTGCATGTGTATAAATAAAAAAAAATACTTACATGAAAAGCCTAATCTCTTAGTTATTTACACCACATCGTATGTTTTGAGGTTTGAATAATAAATAAAATTTTCATCATTTTATATTTTTTTTTGAAAAACAAAGGGTATTTGGAAATCATATGTCACATCTATCCTATTATTTTGTTGCCACATTTTAGTAATTTTTGGACTAAATTACGAAGCCAAATGAAATTAATATAATATATGCAGACTAACTAGTTTTCGACTGTTGAGATGAAGGATAAATCATCACAACTCAATTAAATCAAACATAGACAAAAAAAAAGTTCAATTTGGAAAGATTGCAAATGTCTGTAAAAATGACTATATTTCAAATACATGACATTCTACCTATATTTATTTTGATAAATAATAAATAAAAAAAATCATCTGTAAATGTTGGTGCACAAATTTTAAAATGCTGGATGTTACCAACCCAAGCAATAACCTTCCGACACGTGCGGGCATCTACAGGAAAGTGGAATCCCACCAGCGTCTTATTGTTTTCTGCCATGACGCTTAGGAAATTATATATAAATTGCAAACATGCACCTATAATATTATACATCCTAGACCTCTACAAACTAGCCAAGGAAGAATCTGAAAATCCAACAAATGCCCACTTCAGACAATAATTTCGAGTCCTATCCTCCACTCTTCCGCCCGGACAATGGATCCGTTGACCATGGCCAAAAGTCTCCTAAATCAGAACTCGATTCATGTTCATATTCAGACACAGATATTTCAGATTCCTCAGACGATGCAGATTCTCTTCCTGTGGTTGATTTCGAGGGCATGAGCCCCGAAAATCTGGGCCAAGTTTGCAGAGAGTGGGGCATGTTCAGGCTGGTGAACCATGGTGTTCCAGCGAGACTGTTGACGCAGCTTCATGGCTATGCCAAAGAGATTTTCTCACTTGGGTTCGAGTCCAAACAGGCCTTGTTGACCAGCCCTGTGTTCTACTTCTGGGGCAGCCCAGCTCTCACCATGTCTGGAAATGCTCAGCAAACCGGCGGCGCCCCTTGTTCGGACAACCTTAATTGGTTGGAGGGTTTGAATGTCCCTTTGACTAAGGTTCCCCAGGTTCAGTATCAAGACCCACTTCTTGAATCCTTCAGGTTAGCTGTTTTTCTAATTTCTTGTGTGTTGTAGTTTTCAAATTGTTTCACACGTACGTGTTTGTTTTTTTGTATTTTTGGTGGGAGGGAGATTGATTTGTTATCAATTTGATTTGAGTATTTACCTACGAATTTATGGGATAAAAATTTACTTATTTACCCATTATTTCGAATCCATTCCTAATTTAAAGTCAGAATTAGCGCAATAGAAATTATTTCAATTCTCGTTGCCCCCACAAAATAATAGATTCGCAATGTGTTTCATGCTTGTGTGTTGGTTTATGATAGGATAGAAACATATGTATTTCAAAAATTAAATAAAATTAAGATTTTTAGAAAAAGAAAATGAAATTAGTGAGAAAAGAGAAATTTTTTTGGATAAGTATGGCTCCACAGCTATGAATTAGGATAATTTGATAAATTAATTATTTTAAGTTTATAATTAATATATTTTGTTGTTATCTTTTTATGTCGTGGGAGAAATTGATGGAAAATATAGACAAAAATAGAAATGGTAAAAAGGATTACCAATAATTAATTAATCCCATTTAGAAATATTTGGATGAATATAATGTTGACTTTTGTGTAATTTGTGTCAGCAACAGTGTGTGGCCAGCCAAAAACAAGGGGGCCAATTTTCTGTAGTTGATTGACAGTTAGTTAAATCATGTTGATTCGCTTTTATTGAGTCATCAGCCATGAAAGATTGTTGGACCAAGCTGGCCACCACCCTTGGGCCTTAATATTTTAGCCACTGGTGGGGAAAATGGCCCACCCTCCAATCCCAAATCTTTTGTAGTTCTAAAGCTGGAATCCAAACACTCCTTGATACGTCCATTTCAACCTTTTTTTCTGCCACTGGCTTGTCTGATATTTTGATGAGAATTGAAAACATGAAAAAAGTTTGAATAATTTTATAATATTATTTGAATATTAGCTATAGGGAATTATTGATATTTAGTTATCACTCTAAGCCATAGAATATATCTCTTTATGTATATATTGATTTCATGTCCACTTGAGTATGCATCCAAGAATTGTGACAATTAGATGAGAATAATGGTGGCAGAAAGAAAAAATGTGTCAATTGGACTTCGATCTAACAGCATAAGTCTTGCACACAAAATATGAGGTTAAGAGTTTGAATCTAGCAGATACTCAACGTGTGTGTATAAAAAAAAATATTGCTCCTTGTGTGTGTATAATCTAAAATTTCATTGTCCATTTGAGTATGTTATATCTAATTGAATGATACAACATGAATCATGTCTTGTGCGCATTTAAAATCTAATTGCATGATACTTACGTTTAATTCCACCTTGAGGTTGCCATATCCTATCGATTTTTCTTGATTTCAAGATTTAGAGTAGAATTGAAAAATAAAAACTATGAATATAATTTAATTTATAAAATTATTTAAGATATAGCAAAAGGGAATTATTGGTACTATACTATTACTTTAAACAAGAAATTATATTTTCCCTAATAAATCCCATGCTCGCTTAATTCTATATTCAAAAAATTATAAATTATTAAATAAAAATGCAACGGTATCAGAAAATCAAATACTAATATTACACTGTACAATATGATAATTCATGATTCAGTTAAATATATTCCACAATTGAATGAGATATTGAGGTGATAGGAACACTACAAATCTATCACCCTCTTATTTTAAAGTACTTTATGGTGCTTGAATAGCTATGCATCTGTCGGCCGGGATGGTGGCCGCATTGTGCAACAGACATGTCTGTCCTTTTCATTCTTGTGTTTTCAAAAAAGTGGCTTGATTTTTGGCACAATCTTTGTGGCTCTGTGCAAACAAGGTCTTTGTTAGAAGAATATGGCGGCCACCAAACAAGGCTGGCAAAGGCAATATTCAGCACCATGGCTGAGGACCTCAACTTCCCTCCAACAAAATCTACTTTTTACTTATCGCCGCCCACTGGATTCCTACGCGTCTACCGCTACCTCCGCTGCCCCGTGGCGGAGCAAAGATGGGGCATTAACGCCCACACGGACAGCTCTGTTCTTTCAATAATTCATCAAGATCAAGTTGGAGGGCTCGAAGTTTGGAAGAACAACAAATGGCTGGATGTCAAACCTATGCATGATACCCTAATCGTCAACATTGGAGATATGATGCAGGTCTTTTGAACGTATCCTTATGATTATATACAATTTGATCGTTTATTTCCTTTTATAAACATATGTCAAGTGTATTAAATATTTTACTTAAAAAAAATAATTGATTGAAAATTAAATACACTTTATATATATACAGTCACATGCATGCTACCATTTAGAGTACTAACAAAACTAACGATTGCATTTTTAGGCCATGAGCAACGACATTTATGTAAGTGTGACGCATAGAGTGAAGGTCCATAAGGAGAATGAGAGAATATCGATGGGGTATTTCATCTTCCCGGCTGAAGATGCTGTGATTGAGAGCTCAAACTACATGCCCTTTACCTACACTGATTTCCAAGCAAAAAAGGAGCTGGATTTGAAGACTAGGGGGATCAAGATTGGTCTTCCAAGATTCAGGATCACAGAAAAGCTTGATTAAGTGGATAGATGAAAGTTTTAGATATTCATAGATATGAGGAATTTCTTGAGAAATTTTGAAGTCATTCTAGTCATCTGCTCAAGAAATTCATGCTTGATCCATTGTAAAGCCCAGTTGGGAAAATTAATTTCTAGCCAGAACAATGTTGTGTAGGTCTGTGTACTCAATAGGGGCAGCTCAAAATTCAGATGAAGTCCCCCACCATCACAGATTGTGATAAAGATTCTGGGCTAGCTTGGGCATACTTCAGACAAACAGACAACATAGTTTGTACCTTGTTTGGCAGAATGAACAGTGTTCTCATTCAATACGTAAAATATCAATGTACCTCGACCCCTTCCCGTCCACTCCTTTGCTGCTCGTTCATTCCTATTCATCTGCATCCTTCTGTTGCTATCAACTGACAACAATTAGGGCAATTAAAAGCAAAATAACTGATCGATCTACCGTGCTTTAATTTGTTGTGATAATTGTCGTAGTTGGAAATAAGGGGTTCAGCGGAAATTTTTTAAACACCACACCAGATCGAAACTCGCCTGCAAGCCTTTGATATAAATATGAACTCCAACTTTTTTAAGTTGAACAACTACTAACACTCTGTACTCGCCTCATGAGATAGCTACGAGAGCTTCCACTAACATACGCACTTTAAATCCTTAGAAAACATTTAGTAATACCTCAAGAGAAATGCAGAGAGAGAAGTAATGAATATGAGGACTGTCACTTTTGCTGAGTGCTTCTGAAATCGAGAATTCTTCCATTTAAATATAAATTATTTTGATTTACATTCCTGAAAATCTACCTAAAAATCTGTTATTCCTAACTATAATGTTGCTCTACTTACATATTTACAGTTATTTACATATAATTACACAGATTTATACAACCACCACACTCCTAAGATGTATATGGAGAGTATTAATTTTGATGGGCTATAATTATAATAAGTTCTCTACCATATATATTACACTCAATCTCATCGAATGTCATACTCATAGTATTTTTTAATTTTGTATCATTTCTTTTATGCCAATTTGTTTGGTCTTGAGAGCTTTCCTAATGATGCTCCAAATCGAATTAGTTTTTAACATTAAAGACATGCTTAATAGTATTATCAAACTTACATTTTATAGTAACGATATAGGTTTCCTTTTTGATTGCATTGAAAAGTTTAAGATGTTTAAAATTACTAGCAAGTATTCTTTAATTTCATTTTCTGCCTAACATGGATGTTCTATAGGACTGTAAATGGGTAGAGTATCACCCTATCCACATTCATATTTTAAAATACTCAAACAAAAATACTTTATATCCTACCATATTTTAAAATATCTAAAAGAATGAGACCATAACCCTACCCTACCCTATTTAGCCCAAGACCCATTGGGTCTAGTGTATTGGACTCATGTTTTTAATGTATATATATATATATATATTAATTTTTCCAATATATACTAAAAATATTATTTGACATATGAAAAAAATTCTATATTTAATTTAATTTAATCATTAAATTTAATTCAGTTAATATTTAGTTTCAATTTTTCATTCATTAATAAAATTTTTATTAACAAAGTTTATTCATTAGCAAAATTAATTTTATTAACTGTTTTTATAAAAAATATTTATTTCACTATTAATTTTAATATTATTAATTTTTTGTAATGAAAAAGGTTCAACTTTTGCTATTTCTATTCCATTTTTTTAAAAAAAAAAAATTGATATCTCCATATATTAACTTTATTAATTTAATTTAATTTTTAATTGAAAAAATTATTTACTTGTTACTATTCATTAACATATTTGTAAATTTTATATATATAAAATTTATCATTAATATAAATTTGATTCAGTGTAAACAATTTTTAGATTTATAAATTAAATTTAAATATAAAATAATAGGTAATTTTTGAGTACGAGTACATGGGTAATTTATAGATATAGACTCTACGTATACCTATAATATTATGTTTAATAAGTATGAATATGGATATAAGTATGAGTATGACATTTTAAACTTATTATCCTGCTCATTTACAAGTCTAATATTCTAATTTTTATGTGACATGGATACCACATAACGAATTATTATGATAGTAGTGTTGATAGAAATTTAAATGAAAAAAGACGAACGCGATGGGTGTGCATGGACCATGGTGCTTGCATCCCATGTCTTTACCAGTTCTTTTTCTTTTTCTTTTCTTTTTTCTTTCTTTTTTTATTTTTTATTTTGGCCAACAAAATTTTGTTCAAATCAAGTTATGCTAACTCCAATTGTACAATAAATCTTTTACATAATTCAGTAATATGTTATCTCGTACATTTCACATGTTTTTGATACATATATATATATATATATATATATATATATATAACTTAGTAGATATTAGGCGCATCTCATTTAATCAAACTATTTAGAAGTTCCGTAACCAATTGCCTACTCCTAATCTCGTACGCGTTAGAGATACGGAAAAATTGCATTTCTTTTTGTTCTGTAACTTCGTTCATTTAAAACTTTTCATTATGTAATTTGTTGAATTTTAAATTTAATTCTTTACCTTCGCACCTATTTCGATTTTATTAATTTGGCTAAAATGCACAACACGCCACATCTGATTTGGCGGTGTCCATAATTTCCTGCTTGTCACATCAATTTCAATTAATTTATAAACTTTTGATGAAATCGGATTAAATAATATAATATTTTAAAATATGTGAAAGTATATCTAAATATGATAAATTACAGAAGAAAATCTCATAGTAGATAAAGTCATAGGGCGAAAAAATATAATTTTACATTTTTTAATATTGTAACTATTTTTTGGGTTATAAATTGAGTCGAGTCGGCTTGTAAGCTAAGTTAGCTTGATTTGGAAAAGTTTAACTTGAGTTCAAGACTATTTGATTTTAAATTTAGAATTCAGTCAAGCTTGAGTTTTAAGATAGTGGTTCAAAGGCTCGTGAGTTGATTCACGAACTATAGTATTTTTTAAAATAATATATAAAAATAATATTTCAAAAAATATGTGCCACATATAGAGTTAATTTTCAAAACATAATTTAATTATTCACTTATATATTCTTATTAATAAATAATAATTTATAGGATAGTAATTTATAATTTGTAAAATATTAAAAATAAACAGCATGATATATTTGAAAAAAATATAAATTTTTGAATTTAAATAATTTTATAGAAATATATTACTATATAATAAAATTTCATTATATAACATATTATATATGATTACTTTTCAAATTTAATAATGTAAGTATGAAATAAAAATTCATCATTATTTCAACAAATTTATTTGTAGATTTTAATATTCAAACTTCTAAAGTCAAAACCATAATCTTAATTGAAATTTATAAAAAGTTGATTGATTTTTAGAAAAATTAATGTTGCTGTTAGATTTGATAGTAGATAGTATTTTTTGATAGTTTCACTAAAAATAGTGAAAATTAAATTGAGCTCGATTAGGTCGAGTTCAATTTTGCACATTACATGTGGAATATATTGGATGTGCTTGAATTTGGTTTAAGTTCGATTGCAACTCAATATCTTATGAGCTCATAGAGCTCGAGTTAGAACTTGATATTTACCAATAATTCAACCTTAAGTCTCAAATTTGGAGCTCGACTCGAGCTTGAGCTCATTTTATTTTAAAATGAGCCAAGTTTAAATTTGAAATTTTTGCTAAGCTCAGTTTGAACTCGACTGATTTACAATCTTATTATTTTTTAAGGGAAATGAAAAAAATAAAATAAAATGAAATAAATAGCGAAAAGTCAAAACAAAAGTGAAAAAGGACGTGCTGGTGGGAGCGGACGGAGGGGGAGGGACTAATGAAAATGGCGGCAAAATACTCGAAAAAGGGCGCGAAACCCTCTAATTTCAGCAATTAATATCTCCGTTCCTAAAATCCTATGCATTTTCACACAGAGGCACGCACAAGCACCAGTGCGAAGAGCATGATGTTCGAGAGCAGCCAATATGACTCGACTGCTACCTTCTCCGGCGGCGGCTTTGTCTCTTCTCAATCCACTGATCCGTCGCCCACCTTTGCCAAGGTAATCCCACAGAAAATGGAATCATCCGTTATAATTTGATCAAGGAAATATCAGCTAACATTTCTTTCTGACTGTTTCTTGACTTATTGTGAATAGAGTCGGGATAACCAACCGATGTATCCAGCGACCGTGAAGCAAATAATCGAAGCGAGTCCGTCGACCAAAGACAAGTCAACTTTCCTCATTGATGGCGTTGATGTATACAATGTGCGTTTCCTCAATTATTTTAAGATTAGTCTAATTGCTGCTTCTCTCTTCAATTTCATACTCAATATGCGAAGAAACTGAACGTCTTCATTGGCTTTTTAGGATTAAAATCTTTATTTTCTCAGAAATTTGTCCTTTTAACGAGTTTAGTGTAGTGTAGCTTACAACTTCAAAAACATTTTAAGGAAAACAGTTACTTTGGGATAGATGAAAAGCTTAGTGAGCAACTTCTTTCTCCTATTTTTTTCGTTTTTTGGCAAAAATTCGACACATTTTTCGCTTGTCACGGCCAATGTTTTGATAAAACTTTAATGAATTGAAAATATTGAGTTGAGCTGTAAGTATTGGATAAGTGAAAAGCTTTACTTTCCTAGAGCTGGTTCTCTATTGTAATAGTTTGAAAAAGAAATTCTACTACACATAATTTTCTAAAAGAAAACCAAATCATTTTTTTAATCAAATTTTTTTCTCTAATAAAATGTCCCGATTTACAACGTGTGCGGTGGGGAAAAAGTTGATGTGACAGTAATTAGGGAAGGAGGATAGTAATAAATTGGAAATTTCTTGACATTTACTGTTTGGAAGGATGGAATTGATGTCGCAATTCTGCATAATGTTTCCATTTAATGCCTTTTATGAATTCAACATTCAGAGTATAATTCTGGGTATTCTTGTGCAATTTCCAGTAAGTTCATGATGTTCTATTTCTCAGAGTTGAAATTTTTTCCCCCAATAGGTAAAATTGGTTGGAATGGTATTCGATAAATCAGAAAGGGTTACCGATGTCTCTTTTGTGATTGATGATGGCACAGGGCGTGTTCGATGCAATAGATGGTGAGATTTCTCTGTTTTTATTTTTCTACACTATATACATAAACACATAGAAATGGATCTCAATATGAAGTGCTAACATTGGTTACTATGGACCATAATCTGTGTGAGTACTTCATGCTTGAATGGTAGGACTCTCCATGAGAGATCCTAATGAACACACGTTGCCACCATCAGTTTACTCTTTCACAAACTTTTGTTTGTGTTTCATGACATGCTAAGTGGACATGTGTGTTAACTTTGGCAGGGTAAATGATGCACAGGACACCAAGGAAGTGGAAGGATTAATGTACAATTCAACCTCGGCAGATCTTATATTTTTTGTCATGGTTGAGGTTTGGTTTAGTTTTGCTAAAAACTTCTGTGATCTAAAGCAGGGATGGGATTTATGTTCGAGTTCATGGGCATTTGAAGAGTTTTCAGGGGAAAAAGCAAGTAGTGGTCTATGCGATCAGGTAATGGCTGCTTAGCAGTGGCCAAAGAGATTAATTGTTACCTAAAGAATTTCTGTAGTCCATGGAATGAAATATGTCTGTACTTCTGTAGCAACTTTAGGTATTATCCACTTGCATATAAGAATATTGCTCTAGGTACATTCTTAAGTTATTTCTGATCATATTTTCCACTAAAAGCAAGCTTCTGCTGTATCTTTGTCTGTTGGAAAGATGATAGTGCTTGATAAGTATAAGAACACTAATCAATATAAACATTATTAACACAGGAGAATGTGTAGATATTTGAGAAAGCAATTTTATGTTCTTCATGAGATTTAAATGAAGTTGTTTGTTTGCTTGTTTGACTTGTGATATGACTATATGTGTATTCTAAAAATTGTTTTTTAAAATTTGCATGCAAAGAGCTGCTTTTCACTTTATGTCAAGCAGAATGCAGATATTTGATCTGGTTTTACTTGGATGAACATAAAACGTGGTTGGATAGATCTACTTCTCTGTTAGCCTTTTTGAAGAGAGACTACTCTAGCTGCTAAATTGCCAATTTATTTAAATTCAACCTTTTTGGATTTGGTATAATATACTATTGACATATCCATCTTGGCAGACAAATTACCTGAACTAACTTAAATAGGTTGTAATTATAAAGATGATCCACAAGAACTTGTATCAGTTGTATGTTTCATTAGAAGTTGCATTTTGTTGAATGATTATTATTACTTCTCAATGTAGTACAATGACTACAAAATCGTCTGTGGTGCGTCTTCGATGGATGGACTCTCAATTACCTAATTGACACTTATTGACAATATCACGTGACCATAAAAACTGGGCACACTTATCCAGGTAGGTTTAGCTTCATGCAAGATAGATCCCATGACCAAAAATGTTATATTTGATAAGAAGTACATCAACATGGATAGCTTATAGGTTTAGTTTGTCCATCTAGACCCCAACTCAAGTGGGAGGTCAAATATACTAGGTGTTTTGTATCTTTGGGCATGTAGCCAATGAACAAGAACTGAAAAGAGGCTTGTAACTGATTGGAGGTGTTAATCAATCAACGTGTCAAAACAACTTGTTGTATTGTTGGTTTTGAGTTGGGGATGCTATGTTACCACAACCCTTCCTTCGTCACCCAACAGAGTATCTGGTTCTTTATAATTTCATATATAGTTATTGAATTTTGGTGTTTTTATATTCAGGCCTGTGAGTGATTACAATGAAATTGCAAACCATTTTCTTGAATGTGTACATTCCCACTGCTGCAATGCTAGATTACAGGTATTTACTCAGTTATTATTTATGCTTCTCATGCAAATGCATGTATGAACTGAAATTTCTACTTTATTCTATTTTTAGTGTAAATAATGATTTAGTTTCACAATTCTTGTGGCAAGATACAGAAAAGTGGTTCAGTCCCTCCTCCGGCTTCCTTGGCTGTTAGTGCTCCTAGTGGATATCAATTTGGCTCATCTAGTCAAGTTAGTGGACAGCAAAGAGTTCTATGAATGTTCTTTATTATCTTAGAAAAGAAGCTTGGAAGTTTGGAACCAAACATTGACCCAAGAATTGTGTACTTATTACTCCTACTTGTTTTGTCTTTTTTATCTTTCAGCTCACTCAAGAATACAACGTTGATGGACTCAGAAGCATTGATAAGATAGTTTTAGACTATCTCCAGCTACCTTCCTCCGTGTAAGTCATCTAAAGTGCTGCTAATTGTTTGCCAAGTTTCTTCTCTTTATGTTCTAATCTTCATGTTTCTTGCTATGTCTAATTGCACGTATTTTAGGAATAGTAGGGTTGAGATTATGGCTCATCAAAGAGTTACTTGATGGTAGAAGCTACTAGATAAGACCACATACTGGAATTGTTCGAAATGAGTATTCTGATTCTTGAAAAACGTCTGAATTTTTCTCTAATAGATATTGGTATGATCTATAATATTGTACTGGCATGTTTGGTACGAAGGAATAAAAATTTCCAAAAAAAAAAAACAAAAGTAATGTCCCATCTATCAAATTCCATTTCTTCTTTGGCATAACTAATACATTTGGGATTGAAAAAATCAGGATAGCTTATTCCCCCACTATAAGCAGGAAAAATCATTCCTTGTTATAGATGGAATCTGACTATGCTTCAATTGAGTTTTCTTGGAATAATACAGACGTGACTTAACTTTTGTTTAGCGCCAAGATATGTCTTGCCAAAATTACAACAAAGTGAAAGATGGTTAATATTTGAGATCTGATGTCTTTAACTCCGAACAGAGATTATGCCATTCATTTCAATATCGTTGATGGCTGCTGTTGAGCAAAGTTTGTAATACGGAGATATTGAAAGTGATTCTGTGTGACTAGCAAATAATGTTATGTAGTTTACAGTATAGAAGTATGCTTATGATCCATTCATTGTAATTGTGGATCTATTTTCATGGTCCTATTAGCAAATTAATTTCTACCTTTTGTTTTACGACTGAATCCATTGAGCTCTTTTGTATTTCAGTGCACAGGAAAAGGGTGTACACCGGGATGAAATTGCACAGAAGCTTAAAATTGCCCAGGAAAAGATCCTGTATGACCCCCTCTTGCTCTCTCTGTGTTTGTGCATAGATGATGCATGCTTAACATTTTTTGATCTGAATTTATTTTATCCATAACAGAGAAGCTATGGAGTCTCTTGAATCAGAAGGGCTGGTTTATTCAACGATTGATGAATTCCACTACAAGTCTACGGCCTCTTAAGTTGGGGATTTGATTCAAACATCAGAAGTGCTTTCAAATTAATTGTCCTTAAAAAGAAATTTGTGATTGAAGATGGAAATTATGCGACTTCACTGCAGTGTCTAAGTATGTTTGTAATATATTATTTTAGCATCTCACTAATCTGAAGAATGGTCTGATTGATTACCCACATGCTTTTCTGTTTCATTTATGGTAGCTGGGTTATGGTTGTACCTCCTTGACACATGGGCTGGGTTTTATATAAGAATGTCAAGGATGTTTATTGCTGCTTGTCTTTGGTTACAATAGAGAAAGTGAGGTCGACCGCCCCCGGCTTCCCTTTCTCCTGGTGACAAGCGTAGGTAGCTAAGTAAATGGATGCTTGCATGCATTGCCATTTGCAAATCTGCCACAAAAGCAACTCAAAGGGAAAAAAAAGAAGCCACGTGTATGTGCGTTAAATATGGGCTTCCCATAGCTAGATCTCAAGGCTCGGCCATCAACAACGGGTAGTTCTTGGGTGGGCACCGGAACCCTGTTCAACCATAAATTTCACTTCAACAGCCGAGTGTCTTCTCCAAAGTCTGTAAATATTATTAATTTCAAAGTATAGTATATTTGTTTTCTATTTCACTTTATAAACGAATATTAAGTGTATTATGTTTTTTTGTGAAAATAATTTATTATAAAACAGATAATTTTGGTGTGTGTGTGTATATATATATGTATGAAATTACGTGTTATGAAGATTAACTATCTATTAAAATAAAAGATTTAAAACTCCACAAAATACAGTATTGTATTGTGGAATTGGGTTTGGGCTACACTCTGAAGAATTGGAGTAATTTTCTTAAAAAGTAATTAAAAGATATAATAGATATTTTAACTCATAAAAAAAGATAACATAAAATTTTCACTATAAATTCTAAATAATTTATCTAAAAAAATATAATATTTTATCAATTTGACAGCACAAGGGCTGTGTTTTAATCCCTTCCCATCTCTAATCATGCTGGACGCGTTTTCCATTTTTCTTTCTTTTACACTGCATGCATGATGCATTAGGAAGGCCTTCACGAGTGCATATGCATTTCCAAATCGCGATTAGAATGAAGGTTAATGCATCAATTAGCATAACACAACAAATGATTGACAATCCATAAATAAGTACTTAATGGTCAAGAAACTAAAAAGAAAAGGCAGAAGGAGAGAAGATGATATGATGATGGGGTTGGAGGTAATAACAATAATTGAGGCCCCAACGTGCGGAATCATTCGGTTTCACTCAAGGAGTTTTGACCGGAGACAAAAAACATGCATGGCCCTTAAATTATGACTACATATCCCTCCCCCATTACTTTTTTTATCTTTCCCTTTTCTTCTCTTGCAAATAATGCCTCATCACTTCAGTCAATTCTCATTTGTTTTCAGTTTTACTTTAAACTAATATTTTGAAAAAAAAATAGAAAAAGAAGAAGAAGAAGAGAATATTCAAATACAAACAACGCGGCGCCGAATTGCCTACCAATCCCGTCTTTGTCTTCTCATCTTCTGCTGTTAGGCGCCTCTTTAATTTGTCTTGATTCCCACTGCTGCTTACATATCAGAAAAATATTATTTGATCTCGTTAATAAATAATAATGCTATGAACTCATTAAAATATAGGGATAGTTTTGTAATTTTGAGAAGGATTGTCATCATATTAAAATATATTATTTTTATACTCAATTTTTAAACGAGTCAGTTTTAAAATCGTTGCTATGCACCCACTTCAAAATACATGCTTCAACAAGAATTAAAAAGAATAAATTAGAAATCTACGGTAAAATGCCCACTTATCACCCAATGAATCAAGCATATTACATAGTTTAGAGATTGACGACTTACCCATTTAATAACTTTAGCACTGCACATTCTCAAAATGGGTACTATCAAATCAAGTCAATTCAACATATAAAAAATACTTATTTGACCTTGTTAAAAGATAATAATTGTTTAAATCCATTAGTAAGATAATCTATCACATAATTTTTTTTTCCTATGCTCAACTCTTGCAAATGCTTGGGCTATGTTTGATTGTTAATTGGAGCATTTTGTCAAAATAACTTTTGGAAAGCTGGATTACGAAATGTGATGATTGTTTGTTTGTATTTTAAGTAGTGAGTGGAGAATATTTTAGGAGAAAATTGTTTGTTTGGTTGTGTTTTCGAAGGAATAAAATATCAAATCAATAACTTTTTTGTTGGGTTAGTAAAGTAAAATTGATATTTTAAAATTATTTATATATGTTTATATATAAAAATTGGGTAGAGGGGACTAAAACTGAGAAGGTTAGATATTTGGGAATTGGTAGAAAATGAATTGGGAGGATATTTTGGGCCTTTTGGATATTTTTTGAAATAAGGTTGAAGAATATATACAATTTATTTATTTATTTATATTTTGGAAGTTGAAAAATGATCTGACAATTTGTAATCAAGTGTAGCCTTGATTTTTCATGTATTTATGGAAATTCGAAATCCATCGAAAGGAAACATTTATGCAATCATTCTAATTTCTTTTAACACCAATCAATCAATTAATTCATATTTAGCTGAATTATCCACCTTAATAGCAAAATTACATCACCATCTTAAACATAAAAATACAAAGAAAATATTTATAGAGGAACGAAAACGATAAATTTTGAAGAATTCGTTTTCAAGTTCAAAACTTCTTAATTTTCTTAATATAATTATGATATTATTATGTAATTTTATGAATTTACTTCAAATTTAAGGTGGGAGTGGCGGAAGCAAAATCTTCTCCCATAGATCCACAATCCACACCTGCCTAAGAAAGAATATGCTTAATTGCCAACAAGTACACACTACATTGTACTTGCAGCAAAACATGCTAATTCAGTGGGGTTATTCTTGCAACTTTCTATCGGACAAACAAAATCACTTTTTATGTACCATATAAATCTATGAATAATTATAATTAATTAGAATTTGAAAATTTTGAATTAATATCCTAAAAATTAGAGTACTACGTATGTCAGCCTCTACTTTACTTTTTCTTTCTTGAAAAATTTCCCTCAATTTTATATTCACTTTGCGCTCACAAGTAGCAAAAAAGAGAGATGGTCCCCTTTTTCTTTTCTTTTCTTTTTTTGAGTAAAATAAGGATTGGCATTGGGTCAAATATTAAATTACTTTGAGGACTAGTTTGATTGGTATGATAAAATGAGATATAATATTTTTATCCCATTTTATCATTAGTTTGGTTGAAACGATAATAAAATCTAAAATTCGTATGAATATCCAAAGCCCATATTTATATGTGTAATTTTCATAATAAAATTAGCACATCATCACCCATGGGTTTATTTATCATGCAAGTTAAATAATACCACAATGATAATAAATCATACAAATTATCACATGATAAATAATTATAAGATAACTTACAAATTCAATTAGCGCTGAGAATTAGTTTTAAAACATTCGTAAGAATTATTATTTTCTCATTTTTATTGATTCGGTACAATGAGATTTAGAATTGACCAAGATAATTAAATTCAAATTCAAAAACTCTTTCCTCCAAGGCGAAAGAACTGTGTTCTTTTCGCCATCTCAATACTGACTTTGGCCATTCTGTTCCTCATTATATCTTTTTCCAGATAACCACAAATTTTCAAAAAATTATGGGAGTGTTTGGTTATATTTTATCAAAATATTTTTATTTTGACAATATAACTAAATATGCATCTATTTTCTTTTCAAAATATCAAAATAGATTTCTAAAGCACTTTCTTCTATCTTTCATTATACCCCAAACTCCCCATATTCCCATATATATATATATATATATATAATATTTATTATCTTTATAATAAAAAATATTATTTCAATTTCATTTTCATCCCCAAAATAAAAAAAATAAAAAAAATATTGATTTGACAGCTACAGTAAAAAAATTCTCTTATAAGACATAAGCAAGTATACTAAATTTTTTAAAATATTTTCTATCTATTTCTCTAAAATATTAACAAAAATTCATTTCATTCCTTAATACTACTTTTGCATTTCTCAATCCTACTCTCAAAATTCATTTTCTCAAAACATATATTGTAACCATCCTCAAAACATAACCAAACATTCCCCATATGTTTAATTCTTGTGAAATACTTTTTCATCAAAATTCTATTGAAAATTGGTCTTTTCTAACTAGATATTTAAGCAAGCTCAAAGAATTAATTTCTAAAAAATTTGTGATTATTGTAATCTACTCCGTAGGTAGATATCGGCAATTTAATTAATTGGTCAAGACCAATTTTAAGTGAGCAAAAAATTAATGATCAAAGTGAACTACTTGATACTCGAGTAAAAAGGCTAGGAAAGAAGCTGTTGAGAATAAGTGAAAATCTATCCCACTTTGGAAGTTGAATAAAAGGTGAACCAAAATAAATAGCTTTGGGGGCTCCACAAATGTTTGGAGAGGAGATGACTTACATATTAGTAGGTTCAGTCCAAAAAATAATAGCTCAAGTGTGGAAGTAAGGGATGGGTCCCTTGGGGGCATCACAAAAGTTTGGAAAGGAGATGACTTACATATTTTTAGGTTCAATCCAAGCCACACGAGTACGACGCTTGCCTGTCTAGCTAGGTGCAGGAGTGCATATTTGTGTGTGTTCGTGGGATTGTGGTTGAGGTTGGGTGCCTTTAGTCCAGTATTAACTTTTTGGACTAATTTTATATCAAATTCTTGCATCTTTTAAAGTCCTCTTCCTGCCTTATGGCCCTTCAAACTTTACTTCCAGATAGGGGTGGCAATTTAGGTGGGTCGGGTAGGTTCAAGTTGGGTTGAAGTGGGGTATAACGTTAATTTTCTCAATTCAAACTCAATCCAATCTGATGACAACTTAAAAGTGCTCAACCCTAACCCAACCTGATTCATATTAGATCAGGTTTGGGTCAACCTGATTTTTATCTAATTGACCTACTAACTCAAACTCACCCAATCAATCGGCCAACTTGATTTAAAATAATTATTTTAAATATTTATTTTAATTTTTAGAATTTTTTAATTTTTTATTTTTTTTAGTTTTATCTATTTGTAATTATTAATATATTAAAATAGGAGTACAGAGTTATCATCATAATTCCACAAGAGTAGCTTTTCAAAAAAAATTCATGAAACCACAAAATATATTAATTTTTAAGACTTCTTTTCCCTTTCGTTTTTTAGTATCTATTGGCATCATAAGAATATTGAAATCATAAAATATCTTATTTTTAAAAATAACATAATTTTTCAAGTTTTACTCACTAGCTCTCTTTAATTTTTGTATCATTTGTGTCAATCAAATTGTCTCTTTTGACTTCTTAAAATGGCATTATTTTTTAACTTTATATTGATTCAATTAAGCAGCATAAAAATTAATAAAAATGTATCATCAAGTAAATGAGTAAAAAATTAATTTAATTATACATATAATTTATAGTAAAAACTTGCTTGAGTTTTTTGAAATTTTTATAGCTTCTCAACAAATAAAATTCTTGTCTATCTATATATATAAAACCTTTCGTTGCATATGGCATAACTACTTGGCTAATTCAATAGTCGAAGTAGTGATTTGTTAATTTTTTGTAGAACAATTTTCATGTTCACTTAGATATCCAAAAATAACCATTAGAAGCAATCAAAAATTACAATTATTCATCCTATATATTGTGGAAATAAATAAAACTGAAATGCGGCAAAAGAGTAATTTTAATATTGTCAAAGTTCAAAATTTCAAGCTTTATTTTTTTATTTTATATTTTTACTTCTAAAAAAAATTAAATTTGATTTGTTTAGTTTAGGTTGGGTCGAGTTAGTTTAGGTGAGCTCAGGTTGTCGTGTGACTAAAAGTTAAATTTCAGGTAGTTCATGTAACCTGAAATTCAACCCAACCCAACCCATTTTTTTCGAGTTCTTATTCGTGTTGACTTTATTTGATTCGAACCCAAAATGGGTCAACATAAACCCAATTTTTTTGTGTCGACCTCGTATCGTGTTGGAAAATGCCACTCCTACTTCCAAACTTATTTATAGACCTTGAACTTGCACCAATTTGTATCATGAAAATTCATTTTCATACAGTTTAGTCAAGCTTTGATAGAGAGCTTTAGAATGCTTATGGTTAATCAATTTTACTTACACTTATCATTTAAAATAGTTTTTTTATCTTGAAAATTCATAACAAACAAGTCGTAAACGTCAGTGCAGAGCTAAATCATTTTAAAAATAAAGAGTTCAACTCTTGCCTCCACTACATGTTGCAATTCGAGCACAGATTTGCTTCTACTTAGTAAGAAATTCTCAAGTCTCATGATAAAACAAAGTGGAAAAAAATTAATAGCTGGGGAAATTTGGCGGGAGAGGACACAAAAGTAATGGAATGACACGTGTAATAGATCGGGGTGGGGGCACAAGTAATCATAAGAAATTGGGCCCCGCTGGGACCCCCGCACCCCTCCCTGTTGTTACCCACAAACAAACACAGCCCCCTCATCAACCTTTTTTTATATATTTATCTCTTTTCGCTTTAATTAAAAAAGAAATATTTTTCCACTAAATAAAATAATTTTTATTTATTTATATGTTGCACATAAATGGGTTTGTTTGGCGAAGTGCCAGGCAAAGGAAGACCGCCTCAGTGTTCCCATAATAGGCAGCCACTTGTCCCCCCTCTGCATTAATAATAATAATAATAATAATATTATTGTTATTGTATTAATTTACATATATGTCCTCTTTCTCTTGCTGCATATGAAAGTCACATCTTAAATAAATTTGATTCACCAAAAGTAGTAACTATGACGTGAGAAAAACTGAATATACAGTTCACTCTCAATCATTCTAATCTTTAGATTAGAGGTGGGTTTGAGTTCGCAATGATGCTCAAACCAGGTTGAAATTAAATTTTCTATTTAAATTAAAAAAATATTAATTTTATTCATTTTAAATTTCAAGATTTTTTTTAAAAGATACTAGATTTCAGTCATTATAATATTTTATTTTTAGTTGCAGCTGGTGATGAATTTATGTGTTTTTTTTTTCACAAATTTATTTAATTTGTGTGACTATATTGGATATTATTCAAAAGGAAAAATATATGAACAAGACATTTTAACGATATTACATAGTGTGTGAATTGGATTATAATCGAAGGTGAAATTTATATTATGTTTTTTTAGAGAGAGTATTATAAATGATGAATTTTTTTATCATTTTAATAAATCAATATAATTATATCCTTAAATCAAACAAATTAAAATATAAACTATAAATAATACACGTAAAGTGCGCAACAATTCTATTCCAAATCGAATATAAAATCTCCCAAACAATAAGGAGAGACTAATGACACTTGGACGACAAGTTCACTGAGCAAAATTTACATTATGTTGATGTAAGCAAAATACATAGTTTTAATATTTTTACATTCAACATACAAAAGAACTTTTTTTTTATTACTCCTCTAGTGAATAAGTTTCACTCCATTATTATTTACATTATTAAATAATTTAGTTAGTGTGGTTGATTTTACAATGGATCAAGACCATATATAGATATATATGGAATGCACAAATTAATTCGTAAAGATAAAACTTGAATTGTAATTATAAGGTTCAAATTTATTTCACATCATTATACTTGATTTAGAAGGTGTATTTACAAATTTTTCAAAATATATTATAAAAAGTTTGGTATCTTGAAAGATATATATACTTGAAAATATTTGATAATTTTTTTAGAAAATGAGTTTATATTATTTTAAAATAAAATATTAAAATCTTATAAATTCTTTAAAAATAAGGAGATTATAATTTATTTTTAAGGTCTTAACAAGTACATTTATTTTAATAATTTTAAATATAAAATTATTATTACTAAATTTTATGAGTTTCATAATTAATTAATAATTCACTTAATTTAAAAATAAAATGTAACATTATATGTATAAGTTTCAAAAATATTTTTAAAATATATTAGCTTATAAAAGATCTTATAAATAATTTTGACCATAACACCTCTTAAATTCAAACACTTAATTATATTAATTAATGAACTTAATTCCAACACGGAGAGTGACAATGGAGAAAAGGTAGCTCGCCTCGTTCCTCGCGCACATTTCCTTTTCACCATCTCTATATCTCTGTCTGCATCTCCTTCTTCATATTTACATAAACACAAATATTTTACCTCTCTCTCTCTCTCACACACACACACACACACCCCACACACACTAACTGAGAGTTTTGCGCTGTTTCCCAAAGAACTAACCCCTCCTCAGGACCTCATCATCATATCAGTCTGTCTAATTTTCACGCCCACCGACGATAATGGATATGGATTCTTCTCATCAGAACTGGCTCGCCTTCTCGCTTTCCAACCACTCCCAACAACTCCCTCTCTTCCAACCCTTATTCAACTCTAACCCCTCATCCAGTAAGTCTGAATCCAATCCGACCTTTTTTTTATCACCTCGAAGTTAAACTAGTTTCTTCTTCTTTTTTTTATTCTTGGATTAAAAAAGAGAAGAAATAATTATTAGTGTTTGTCAGCACATGCAGTATTTCATATCATGGGATTTGTTAGTTCATCTTTTTCTGTGTGTGTTTAATTTAATTTGCGATCTATATAGGTTGCGGGGTTGTGGATCAAGAAAATGGAACCGGTGGTGCAAGTGCAGTTCTTGGCGGCGGAGGGCCGAAGCTGGAGGATTTCTTGGGTGCCTCGGGTGGTTTTTCCGGTGGCGGAGCTACGCCTGATGGGGTGGCTCAGTATGAAACCGGAGCTCAGGGGATTAATATCTCCGATTTGGAGGTATATGATGACTCCGAGCTCAAGACAATAGCTGCTGGTTTCCTACGCGGGTTTCCAACTGAAAAAAATATCGACACCCAGAAGCAGCTGGCGGTGGCTCCACCGCCTGAGCCCCCGGCGAAGAAGGCGGTGGAAAATTTCGGCCAACGCACTTCGATTTTTAGAGGAGTCACTAGGTATGTATATTATTATCATTCAGAGAAGATCGACCTAGGGTTTCTTACACAGTCATCTGATCTTTTGTCTTCTTTTCATTTTCAGACATAGGTGGACGGGAAGATATGAAGCCCATTTGTGGGACAATAGTTGCAGAAGAGAAGGGCAAAGTCGTAAAGGAAGACAAGGTCTGTACACTACTACATTAGGGTTTCTTACATGGATCATCTTTTTTCTTTAACTGTCTGAAACATAATTTTCTGATGGTGTTTCTGTTTATGGAATATGATCGTGGCGAATGATTGCTCCATGGGACTTTCAAATTCATCATTTCGCAAATATTTCAGTTTATTTAGGTAAGTACTGAATCATATTTAATCCTGTCGACTTTTATCCACTTTAATGTTCGGAAAGATTTTTTCTTGGTTGATATATGAATATATTTTTTTTCAAAAAAATTAAGATTCTCCTCGGATTCTCATTCTTTTTGACAGTATTCTAAAATGGTGTTTATTTTTGAATGATTTAACAAAAAGGTGGATATGATAAAGAAGAGAGAGCAGCTAGAGCTTACGATCTTGCCGCCCTCAAGTACTGGGGTCCGACCACCACCACCAATTTTCCGGCGAGTAGAATTTTTACAACATATATATATATATATATATTCCTATAAATTTCGTTACATTTTTATTGAACTTATGTGCCTTTTTTTTTTTTAACGCAGGTATTAGACTATGAGAGGGAAATGGAGGAGATGAAGCACATGACTAGGCAGGAATTCGTTGCTTCACTTAGAAGGTTTTTTTATTTTTTTTCTTTTCTTTGGCAATTATTATTTATATATAGAAAAATGTTGGAGAAATGTTCTTGAAATTAATCTCAGGGCTTTTTCTTCTTTTTTGCTTGCAGAAAAAGCAGTGGGTTTTCCAGGGGGGCCTCCATTTATAGAGGAGTTACTAGGTTTGTTAGTTTAAATTTGGGCCATATAATTATTGGTTGTAATCAAATATTTCTTTAGTTTCTCTCTAACTGGGAATTTCATGTTTGCAGGCACCACCAGCACGGCCGCTGGCAGGCAAGAATTGGGAGAGTTGCCGGCAATAAAGATCTCTATCTTGGCACCTTCAGTAAGTGTGTTTTGATTTCTCCTCCATTATTACAAGAAAATTATAGGCATACTGCACCACAAAATGGCAAATAAATGCGCAGTTTATCTTTTAAAATGCTAGCTGAGTTTCTATTGGCTCGCCACAGCGGTGGATGTCCTGAAATATCTAGAAGGCTGTCAATATTCTAAGAAAACAACAATACAACGCTGCCAATATTTTAACAAAGAAAATAATAATGTGCAGCGTGGCGACAGATATTTGGCTTTCAGAACGGTGGTACATAATTGTGAATAAGATAAATCAAAGAATTATTTAATATTTCATATTCTTTTTCTTGTTTTATTACATCAGCTGGATTTTATGTTTTCTTGAATGGTAGATACAATTTTGTTACAGGCACTCAAGAGGAGGCCGCGGAGGCTTATGACATTGCTGCTATTAAATTCCGGGGTCTGAACGCCGTGACGAATTTCGACATGAGTCGGTACGATGTGAGGAGCATTGCTAGCAGCAATCTGCCCATCGGCGGCGGTGCATCCAACAAATCAAAAACCTCGTCTGAGTCAGACAATAAGAGCATCGATGGGATTCAGTCGTCGTCCGATGATAATAACAAGGACCTCTCCTCAGCCACTTCGGTCCCCTTTCCGTCACAAAATTCTACTGCCACCATAAATTTTGCCCTGCCCATAAAGCAAGATCAGTCGTCAAGCTTGTGGGCTGCTTTAGGGTACAAAACTTCTCCGACCAATCCCAAAAACCTTAGTCCTCCCGGTGTTGCTCCTTTTCAAGATCACTCTAACAGTGCTAATGGTACAAACTTACAAGGTACAACAGTACCCTTCAGCATGGAGTTCCCGGCCACCTTCTCTGGTCCGAACAATGAGGGCTTCTTCAACGGCTGCAGTTACTATCAGCAGCAGCAGCCAGCCGGCGATGTTATTACTTCAAGCCCAGCCTCTCTTGTTTCCAACGATAGCACAACTAATGCTGCAGTGACTTTTGGCATCAATGGCAGCTGGATGCCTTCGTTCCAGGCGAAGAAGCCAAATCTGTCGTCGTTTCAGACGCCTATTTTCAGCATGGAATGAAAGATCAGAAATGGGGACAGGGGAAAAGGGGACAAAAGGGGTGAATGATGTTCATGTTGTCTCGTTGGAATACAAGTAGAGGTGGGTTGGTCAAAAAGAGGGAGAGTTGGAGGGGAAGGGCTTTTGCTTTTTTGCATGGATTAGAAACCAAAATGGGATTCACAATCATTTCACAGCAACTATTATATCTGGCTCCAGTCATGTACTAACTGAATCTTTTTGGTCATGAGGCTATAGTTTGTTCTCTTTTTCATTGCCTTTTGATTTTTGTCCTTTTGCCCACTTGTTTGTAGAAAATTAGTGAACTATTATTATTGCATCATAGGTGAACTCACCATCCTGATTGAGGTTCATCAGGAGATGGTGATCAAATGAATGTGATAAAGAAGTAGGAAATAAGAGCCCTTTTGGTTTCATTTTCAATTCCCATTTTCATACTTTTTATTATTTTAAAAATAAAATACATTATTTTTTATACATTTTCATCCAATATTATTTTTATTTTTAAATTCAACATTATTTTCATTTTTATTTTTAATATATATTATCTAATAATATATATATATCTTGTCTTTTTATTTTATTATTACAATTTTTTTATCTATAACTTAATCGTTATTTTTAAAATTTATTTTTACTAACTAATTTTTTAAATTTTAAAAATGATAAAAATGAAAATATAACCAAAACGGGCTGGTGTTGTTTGTGGGACACCTGTATAGTATTTACTAACAACTCCTTGTTTGAGCTAATTTGGCTTTCTGTATTTTGTTTTATGTTTTATTTTTATTTATTTTATAAATATATATTAACTGTAGTAAATATTTTTTATAGTAATAATTAATTTAAAATTAAATACACTTAATATATATTTAATAAATTAAAATACAGTATCAAATACAAAATAAAATAAAATAAATCGAAAAATCAAAGTGTGCTTGAACTTACCTAGAATGTGAAGTGAGAGATCCGTTCATGCATCCAGCTTTGAATGTGTCAGTTTGAACTCTCAAAAATTCAAAATGGGACAATCTCTCAAGGGCTCGCGAACTTGATTTTTTGTTTTAATCTATATGATCTATTTTATATTTTTAAATTAGTGCATGAAGATAGTTCATATTCAAATGTATATAAATGTATTATATATGTTGTTTGTCACACGATTCATTTTAAATGTATAAAATATATTCTATGTAATTGTCATGAACTTGTTAATATAATAACAATTCTTAAATTGAAATAAAACATATATATACCGACTAATTTTATTGCTAGATAGATAGATTGAGAATTTTAATCATCTTAAAGTATTGTTCTATTGATATATAGATAATAAAATTTTATTTTTTTTTAAATGTCAACTCGAGATAAGAGTGAGATAGTACTACAGGTGGCTAAGGACTGAACTAATTAAGTTTGCTTTAGAGGTTGTTTTGTAGAATGTAAGTCAAATCATGTGTCTTTTCTTGTCTCTTTAAATTATTCCTTCCCTGGTTCATATATATATGTATATGCTTTCGGCGCTCCTTTGTTCGCCACAGCAAAACTCTGTTCCCACGGTTTGACCATAATTTTGACTCATTTTTAATTATGTTCATTGCAAATGTTCACCGTAAGTGTAGAGCTGCTTTTGACAATGACTTTTGCCAGGCATGCAGGTCCACACCATCTATAATGGCTGAATTTGTAAATTCCATGAGAGGGACTGGGGTAGGAGTGTGAGCTCATTTTAAGAGCTTCAATTCGAGCTTGGGACTAAATTACTATGAGCTCATTTTTAGAATGTAAGTTCAAATTTGAAGCAAAGTACAAGAGATCGGGCTTGAATCATTGGCCAGTTTAAATTTGAGTGGGAGTTGAAGCTTGTATTTAAATAAGTATTATTAATTAAGTGTAGGATTGAATTTAAATGAATATTGTTTATTTATATGTCTAGATCTTAAATTAAGTTCGGTTTTAATAATATTGTTATTAAAGGAATTATAATATTATTAAATTATTTATATGTCTAGATCTTAAAATATTATGAACAAAAAACAATTCATAAGCTAGCTCTTGAGTCATAAGAATGCTCGAGTTCGAGAACCTCAAGCTTGAGCGGAGCTTAAATTGAGCTAGCTCAAAAAGATCCACAAACTAGCTCGACTCACATTACGCTATTATGAGGTCGTTCGTGTACCAGTCCCCAATGGAAGAATGAGCTATATTTTCTCTTACATATTATGGTCTAGCTTATCATTCGATTTCTGATGACCAATGGGGAATTTAGTATAGTAGCTCACATTTGTTTGCCTATGCATTCCCATTGGATTGGATATATCTTAGCTAGCTATCAGAAGTATGGTCTAAAAGTAACTTTGGTTCGCTAGTTAAGGCTCAACTCTCGATCGCTTTATGAACCTACAAGTCAGGCTGGGGCTTTGCACTCTTTCTTTCTATATGGAGGCATAGAAGAGAATGTGTCGAGCTGGACGCAAACAAGACAATAGCAAATAAGACAATTGTTAGAGAAATTTAATTAAAATCGTGTATGCTTGTGCTTTGTGTAAACAAATAATTAAAATACATACACATGTAAACATATAAAAGTATTTATTGAGTAAAGAAAATGAACAGAAAAGACTATTTGAATGCAAGACAAAAAAATGTATTAGCCGGAACCTGTTGCTCCAACAGTTTTCTAAAGGTAATATTGCCCCTCACACAGTGCTAGAAGGCTCATGGCAATTAACCTCCCAAGATACAACTATTTTCCTCCGATATAAAGTAGCACTCTAATAGAACGGAACTAGTGAACTTTACTAATTTGGAACTCTTCTTTAATGAATAGTATATAAGTGTGCAATTTAGTGGGACAGAATGCTAATGTGTATACTTCTAATTTTAAGTGGTTTGGATTGGTTCTAGGCACTCCTATTTATAGTTGTGCAATGCAATTTTGTTGACGAGACATAGTTCTTCACTAAAATTATAATTCTTTCTTTTAGGAACACAACTATAGGACAAAATCTCGTAACTTACTCTTTTAATGAAAAGTTACATCTCTACTAAAGAGTTAAGAGCTCAAGTTATAGTTTTAACTTTTAAGATAACTTTTCTATAAGGGTGTGTCTATCGGAATACATTAAAAATAAATTTTGACTATATTATTTTCGCACTAGCATCCTTTTCTCTAACACAGATAGACTCGTTCTAGCCACTAAAATGTCCTTAAATTATTTCTCAATTTAAACTCAATTTTCTTACTCAATTATTATTCAAATTTTGGCATATAAATATGTTGAATTTTATAATCCCCTACATGAATAAGAAAATTTTCTCACCAACTATGCATATGAATGCAAATACACACAAAAGAGTTCTAGTTTAAGCGAAACTGCATCAAGATAGGTAGCTTGTGGCTTTGAACCTTTCCTAGTGAGAAATATCGAATGTACTTGTCAACTAGCGAACGCGATGTCTTGAACTGTTCGGCTTTTTGTGTATACCAAGACAATAGAACTTCACACAACTCCGCCCAACAGTTAGTTTAAGTTTTTACGGTTGTGTTCATTTCAGCCTTAAACAATTCTTGGGATTCAAGAGTACTCTCTGAGAATTTAGCCTTAAAAATTCTCATAGGACTAGCCCAATCCCTACTCACATAGGTGGCTTCTTATTAAGAGGTTCATGCTGCAACTCCACTTGAAGAATTCAAGGTATAAGAGCCATTAAAAGCAAAGCTTAACCTTAACATTTTGCAGGTGGCATTGTCTATTTATTATAAGAATAGGATAGAGGTTGGACCCCTATAGTGCATCCACTTCAAGACACAACGAGTTATTTTTCCCTTTGAACTTATTTCTTGGGATCTTGGATCATATAAGTAGGGTTTCCATTACAGTGCCTCACTTAGCGGATTTGCAATGTTCTCTTTTGATCTTATATAATCAATAGAGATAACTCCATCAAAGAGCAGTTGTCTAACAGTATTATGTCTACGACATATATGTCTAGACTTACCGTTGTACACACTACTTTGTGCCCTACCAATTGCTGATTAACTATCACAATGAATGCAAATTGCAAGCATAGGTTTGAGTCAATTTGGGATATCTTTCAAGAAATGTCGTAGTTATTCTACTTCCTCAACTCCCTTGTCCAACGTTATGAACTTAGATTCCATAGTTGACCTAGCTATGTAGGTTTGTTTGGAAGATTTTGACTAGATAGCCCTTCTTCCTAAAGTGAAACTATATCCACTTGTGGACTTAGTTTCACTTAAGTCTGATATCTAATTAGCATTGTTGTAACCTTCTATTATAGCAGGATATCTTGTACAATGCAACCTATAACTTAAGATATATTTCAAGTACCTTAAAACTCTACCTAGTGCAATCCAATGCTCTTGACTTGGGTTGCTAGTAAATCTACTTAGCTTGCCAACATCATATGCTATATCAGGTCTTGTACAATTCATGATGTACATGAGGCTCCCAATTATACGCGCATACTCTAATTGAGCCTTTACCTCACTTTTATTTTTGATAAGCCATTGATTTGCATCAATGAGAGTTTTTGCATGTCCATGTTTTTGTCTCAAGAACTTTTGTAACACTTTCTCTATATAGTGAGATTGTGTCAGCACCAACCCATCAGTTGTTTTTATAATTTTTATTCTAAGGATTACATCTACTACTCCGATATTTTTCATGTCAAAATTGCTACTTAGCAATTTTTTTGTCTCCTTAATGGCATCACTATTGCTTCCTATAATTAGCATATCGTTTACGTATAGACATACAATGGCATACTTGGTAGCGGTGCCCTTAACATATACACATTTTTTGCACTCATTAATCCTAAAGCTATTTGCAAGCATGACTTGGTCAAATTTTACGTGTCATTGCTTAGGTACTTGTTTTAAATCATATAAAGACTTCACTAATTTACACACTGTCTTTTCTTATCCTAGAACAAAAAACTCTTCTGGTTGTTCCATATAGATTTTCCCATCTAAATTGCCATTTAAAAAAGCTATTTTAACATTCATTTGATGAATCTCAAGATTATTCATAGTTGCAAATGCAATCAACAACCTAATGGATGTTATCCTTGTCACTAGTGAGTAAGTGTCAAAGCAATCAATGCCTTCCTTTTGTCTATATCGTTTGACTAATAATCTCACCTTATACTTATCTATGGTATCATCAACCTTCATTTTCCTTTTGAAATCCATTTACACCCTTAAGGTTTATTTCTAGGAGGAAGATCCACTAATTCCCACGTGCGATTTTGTGTGATGGACTCAATTTTTCTCTTTACCACCTCTCTCCCTAATGAAGCTTTTGGCATTGTCATAGCCTCAGTGAAAGTTTGAGGTTCATTTTCCAACATGTAAGTCAAGAAATCGGGTCCAAATGACTTAGGTATTCTAGCCTTCTTGCTACATCTAAGTTCATTTTCCTCTTTGTCCTATTCTTGAACTTCTCGAGGTCTTTGAATTGAGGTTTGTCCTTCTTCCTTTTTCCAAGGAAACACATCCTCAAGAAAACTTGCATTTCTTGACTCGACAATAGTGTTAACATGAATATAATCTATATCAAATTTCTATATAAGGAATCTATGTGTTGCACTATGTTGTGCATACCCAATAAAGATTCCATCAACTATTTTAGGTCCTATCTTGACCATTTTAAGAGGTGGGACTCCTACCTTAGCTAGACACCCCCACACTCGAAGATATTGGTAGAAAGGTAGACGACCTTTCCAAGCTTCATAAGGTGTCTTTTTTAGTTTCTTATGATGTAACTTATTAAGTATGTGATTTGCAGTTAATACTGCCTCTTCCCACATATTTTGAGGTCCTCCTACATTTATTGTCAAAGCATTTATCATTTCTTTCAACATTCTATTTTTACGTTTTGTAGTGCCATTTGATTGAGACGCATATGGAGTTGTCACTTCATGAATTTATTCCACATTCTACACAAAAATCTTCAAATGGGTAAACATATTCATCTCCTCTATTACTTCGAAGAGCTTTTATTTTCCTCCCAAGTTGATTCTCAACCTCACTTTTATATTATTTAAATACTTCCAAAGCCTCATCTTTACTTGAAAGTAAATAAATATAGCAATACCTAGTGCAATCATCAATAAAAGTCATGAAATATTTCTTTCCACCTCTAGATTGCACCATTTTTAAATCACATATATCAATGTGAATTAAATCTAATGGTTTAGTGCTTTTCTCAATTTACTTAAAAGGAATTTTTGTCATTTTTGCCTCAATGCAAATTTCACATCTTGATTTTAAGTTAAGATTTAATTTTGATAATAGGCCAATGTTTATAAGTTTAGAAATTGACTTGTAATTAACATGTCCTAACCTATGATGCCATAAATTAGACGACTCAATCAAAAAGGAAGAGTTTATTTTATTATTAGAATCAACACTTGGTCTATTTTTTGGTATAATGATCATTACATTCATCTTAATACCGACAAGTATTCCATTTTTAGTAAGTACAAACTTGTCGAACTTAAAGACCATTTTAAACCCATTCCTACTTAACATTGGCCCTGACACTAAATTCCTTCTAATATCTGGCATGTGAAGCACATTGTTCAGAGTCAACTCTCTTCCGAAAGTCCTTTTCAATATTATTTTGCCAACTCCGTGCACCTTGGAGTTTGAGGAATTTCTCATATACAAATTTTCATCCTCAACCTCCTTATAGTTTGCAAACATATTTCTATCAACACACACATGTCGAGTGGTCCCTGTGTCCACCCACCAATGATTGGGATTTTTTGCTAGGTTTACCTTTGAAGCAATTACAGACAAATTCATGTCTCCTACTTCTCCTACCTTATTGGGTAGTTTGTCCACCTTAGTAACATCAGGATTCATCTCCTCATGCTCATAGTTTTTTCTAGGCTTCCTGACTTGTCCTACCATAATAGGTGCAAGAACAACTGGAGTGGTCCAAACTCCACTACCAATGTCACTAATATTGAACTCAATATTTGCAGCATTGGTTGCCTCAATATTTGATGCTGTCACAAGAATTGCAAGGATAACAATATATATAATTTAAATTCCTAGAACCTTAACAAACAATTACAACACAATCCAAAATTCACTTGATTTGGGTTTATAAACAAAGACCTTTTCTCTTTCAAATAAACTCAATAAAAGTGTTTTTCCCAAGTAGAACAAGAGACAGAGTCCATGCCCCGATCGAAGGAAACTTTCAATAAGTTAGCAAATTTAGAAGATTTCAAAAAGAACCTATTTCCTTTAGGTAGACAATACAATTCTCATACTCGGATATGTTTTTCCTTCAGTAGCAAAGCACAACAGCAAACTTACTCCAATTTCCTCTAAATCTTAAAGCGCACACATATCTATAAAACATAAATTCAAACTGCCATTATAGTTTTATAAATAAGTTAAGAGTTATTTTAAAAGCAAGACCAATTCTTTTTTCTATGATTGAAAGCAACAGTAGGTACACAACCAATGAGACAAACTACTAACACTTGGTTTCCCTCGAAGTACTAAGGCTGAATCTAATTTCCTTTTAAATTAAGAGATAAGGCATGCAAATTTTAAAAAACACTAAGCAATTTCTTCTTGATTCTAAAACATATAGATTCAAACAACAATATCAGATAGAATTCCAAATGAAATTAGAATTGTAACAGAACTGTGTGAACAGCATCTAATTTATGTTTAAGTAAGAAATAGATTCTATCTTCCTAACCAGAACAAATAGGACAACATAAAATTTTCACTCACTAGTTTGCAGAAAATTTTCAAGGCCCACAAATTCTGTCTAAGACCAGAAACTATTAATGGCAAACTGGAATAATATTTGATAAAGTAATACAAGCAAATGGAACACGATATTTCTTAAGATTGTTAGAGAAATTTAATTAAAAACGTGTGTGCTTGTTTTTTGTGTAAACAAATAATACATACACATAGAAAATTATGTAAACATATAAAAAATTTTATTGAGTAAAGAAAATGAACAGAAAAGCCTACTTGAATGAAAGATAAAAAATTGTATTAGTCGAGGCCTGTTGCTCTAACAGTTTGCTTAAGATAATATTGCCCCTCACACAGTGTTAGAAGGCTCCTAGCAATTAACTTCCCAAGATTCAATGGCTCTTCTTCGGTCTAAGTTAGAACTTTAATAGAACGGAACTAGTGAACTTTACTAACTTGGAATCTTCTTTAATGAGCAGTATATAAGTGTGCAATATAGTGAGACAAAATGCTAATATGTATGCTTCTAATTTTCAGTGGTTTGGATTGGTTTTAGGCACTCTTATTTATAGTTGTGCAATGCAATTTTGTTAATGAAACATGACTCTTCACTAGAATCATAATTCTTTCTTTTAAGAATACAACTATATGATAAAATCTTGTAACTTACTCTTTTATGAAAAGTTACATCCCTACTAAAGAGTTAAGAGCTCAAGTCATAACTCTAGCTTTTGAGCTAATTTTTCTAAATGGTGTGTCCATAAGAATATATTAAAAATAAACTTTAATTATTTTATTTATGCACTTGCACCCTTTTCTCCAACGCAGATAGACTTGTTCTACCCACTAAACAGTTTAAACTCAATTTTCTTATTTAATTATTATTAAAATTTTGACATATAAATATGCTGAATTTTACAACTACATTTTGACTTTTCACTTCATGAGAAAAGCCCAATGTGTTGAACCTATGAATAAGAGAATTGAATTGGCCTAAAAGGCACTTGGACATTCTATATACGATATAGACACCATCAAATACATATTGATTTCTTTGTTTTTTGATGGATCATGAAAAGATAGGGCCGTTCCTTGTATCCATTCAAACGGTTAATACATAAAAGGAAGGTGTCCCCATAGGATTCAAGGGTCACTAGTGGTATTGACAAAAAAGAATAAAAAAACAATATTGCAGTAAACATAAAGCAATATATCTTTGTGTGCACCTTATATGTACCTTTTGGTTGTAGTCTTATAGAGTTTATATTTTTATTTTCTTTAATTTGATATTTATATTCTATTAACTTATTGTAATATTGATCTTTTTAATTAAATTTATAGACATATTATAAAAGATACTCTCTAAAAAAAAAGAATCTTGTTAAAAGTAAGAAGTTATAAAAATTTTAAAATAATTTTAGGAAGTAACCTCTTAGTCTGATGCGGCATCTCCATTTTGAGTTTTGGGCCATTTTTCCCTAATTGGGCTGTACTTTTATCAGTCTCATTGTTATAAATTTAACTGCAAGGCCTGAAGTCCTGTTAATTTCGAAATTTAATATAGTTATACATACATGTGAAGCACTGCATGCAACTCAAAAGAATAGTATCTTTTCTCCATTTAGTCGATGGTTTCCTTTTGTTTTCTTCATTGGGCTGACTTCTTATGATTGAAGTGGGCCTTTGTTGCCAACCTTGGCACATCAGAACTGAGCCTACTTTTACGAAACAGCTCCATTTTCGTGCCTAATGGACTTGTTTAGCTCTCAAAGGTCAAATTTTCAATAGTTATTGTGTAAATTTAACAACAATAAGAATTATGTATAAATTGTCACTATTGGTATTCTTGACAAGTGTGACAACAGTGCAAACATGGTCACAGTTCATTGTGGCAATTTTCATCTCTATGTTTTTCTCCACAAAAAAAAGAAGAAGAAGAAGAAGAATTATTGCTCGATTTATGCATATCATCCCTGCGCATGGGCTAGGCTAATCTCTAAATTAATCATTACATCTCTAGCTCGAATTATATCTATTTGTTGAGTAACATGTGATACAATGATATCATTATCACACATATAAATAATGAGTGTGTGGCCCAATAGCTTATGGTACAAGTCTTCCACTTAATATAAGAGACAAGGGTTTTGACCCGAATAAGCTCTTGATGTGCATGTATGTATATAAATAAAAAGATTGTAATAAGTGTGTGGTTCAAAGATTGAATTCTAATAAATTCTTAATGTGCATGCATATATTAATATAAAAAAGAAAATTCGAATTATTTCAAAACACCCAAAAGCATCCTTCTTACTTTTATATATGTGAGATTATTGTTGAAAACTTAATGAAGCTTTAGTGAGTATATGCATGTGTAAATAAAGGAAAAATCTAAATTATTGATAATGGCCTAGTGGCATTGCCACTGCCCAGGTCGAGTTCCTTTATTATTATTATTATTATTATAATTATTTATTTATTTATTTATCTTATTTCTCTTTACTATATGGTATGTTCGTTATGTATTTGAATTCTAACAAATTTTTATGTGCATGTGTGTTAATTAAAAAATCGCTATCAATAATGTTTGGTATACATTTTTTATCCCTATTTGGTTTTTACTTATAGTGATTAAGCACAAATTATATTTCATTAAACTTGAGAAAATTACAATAAAATAAATTTTTTATTATTTAATATAAATAATTAATGATAATTTACTTTATTACTTCACATCTTATCAATGCTTTTTTTGTTTTTTTCACATCTTATCAATGCTTTTTTTTTTTTTTTTTGACGCGAATTTCAACAGAATCTAGAATTATTGGATTTAGCCCACTTTCAATTATAAGGATCAAGATCTAATCCATATCTAATCATTTTTTAGAAGGACCAAATCCAAATTTGAATAAATATCCAAAATCGGTTTTGCCGTCCCATTATATTATTAAACACATGCATATTCTACAAAGGCTATCATTAGAAATTGTTGAATATGAACAACCCCAATAATCTCCAATCATGAATATCTTAATCATATATTTAATTACGTTAAGTAATAAATCTTACAATATCAATATTAAATTTAAATAAAAAAACCAAACCAGCAACAACCCTAAATTCAACTACTTAACAAGCTAAGAGTCCAACTTGCGGACTAGAATATTAAAATGGGTTGTTGCATGAATTGACTCAACTCATTTCACTAATTCGTTTGAAAAAATAAAAGGGAGCGATCTCTTTAAAATATAGATATCTCAGAAATTTCTGTCATTATGTTCTAATTAAATAATTATTGAGTAGAAAATTCATAGATTTTTTTTGCAAATTAAAAAAAATAGAGAAATTAGGAGAGGGGCTCATCCAGAATAGAATACACATAAAGAGATAAATCTTGCATTTAAATTTGCTTCCTTCTACAAACATATTGTCTAAAGAAGTATAAATAACTATATTCCAATTAGATAGTGATATGGTCAAAAGATTCTAATTCAAGGGTAGTTTCCTTATTAAATTCCGCGAATTTATCCTCCGTCGCGAAAATACATATAGTTATCATCAAAAGTGAGTCAAGTATTACAGCGTGGATTGTTAGGTACCCATCTATTAGTAGAACATTGCCCCCTTGACCCAATCACACGGCATGTCTCTTGTTTTGTAATAATAACCCTAGAATTTTACTTTGACATTCCCAAGGGAGTCTTGGTGCATCACACATAAATCCACTCATTAATCTATAACGCGCATGTGAAAGTCAAAATTGTCGATTATTAATCATATCACTTCAATAATATTAAAGAAAAATGGTCGTATTTTTTTATTTACACATCTCATGTAAATTGAGAATCATTAATGTTCGAATTCTAATTTTACATTATTAAATCAAATGATCACTTGACTTCATTTTCATGCATATGTATATGCATATACGCATTAAGAGTTTTAGAGTTTGAACTCCAAACCTTATATTTGTATGTATGAGGGCAGTACCATTAGGTCGTTCAGCCACTCGACAAGATAACATATATAAATATAAGGACGATACTACTAATAGGGTAATTGGGTAAGCTTACAAACTCTTTGAAATATCTTATAAGATTGGTAAATTTTTTAAAAAAAATAGCTTATGAACTTCTAACTTATTTTTAAGATTTTAATAAGTTTTCTTAATTTTAATCATATTAATTATAAATACTTTAAGAATTAATTTTTTAGAAGAAAAAAAATCTAGTATTTTATAAGCTCCAAAAATATCCGATAAAATGCAAGAATTTATAAAACTTTTTAAATAAATTTAACCGAACACCCCTCCGAATCACGAGTTGGCAAAGCAACATGGCCGATTATTATTACCGAGGGACATTGAATATACGGAATGAATGGATCGATCATGATTCATGTGAACTAATGTCGGGGTCTTCGAACAGATTGAGATGAAGAGAAAGCAGTGGCCATAGACAAAAAAGATAACGGTGATGTGATGAAAGCTATGAACTCTTTTGCACCGGCTGTGTACAAAGCCGGTCCAATTACATGATAGATGGCATGAGAAAAGGTGTGTGTGTGGGTGAAGTTTCTTGCACAAAAATACTTTTGTCTTAATCACAAATATGTGAAAACCACAAAGTATTGTCTTCGTTCTCCGCAAACTTATCTTAATGTGATAGGATGAATGGTATTGATTACTTCATATTCTATTTAAGATTGATTATTTTTTTTATATAAATAAAAATTATTTTTACTCTATAGCAAGCTAGGAAAATATATGTGGGTGTAGATATAGTTAGGATCTTTATTTAGAAAATATCTGTACTCATGAAAACAAAACGTAGTAGCTCAATGATCAACCATTCTTGCTTGATTTCTTAAAGAGAAATTGTTTTCTTTCAAATATTATAACTTAATATGAGGATTATGTGCTATTGTTAATTTTTAATTATTATATTTAAATATAATATTATAATAAATATATTTTAAATACTCGTTTAAAATTTAATATCAATAGAGAATAATTTGATGTCAAATGATGCAAGAAATCGGGGAAAAGAGTAAAATCCAAGAAAAAGCTATATTCAACTTCAAAGAAAATTCTTTACGTTTGTGTTCGTGAAATATAAATTATTTTTTATTATAGAAATTAAATTATAGTTCATCATAAACTTTTTTAAAGAAAACTCCAAATTTCAAGCAATCATGTTCATATATATATATATATATATATTCATGTATATCATATACGCCACATGAGTTTTACAACATCATTCTTGTGATTATTCTAATTTCTAAGATTTCATCATATAATTATTACTTTTTTCCCTAACAATTTCGTAGAATCCAAAGGGCAGATACGTAACTTCACCTCATCAATTAATTGCACAATTAAATTGCTTATCCTCTGATTCCTTTCATATTAAATTTATCCCAAACGACCAACTCCCGAATGTTGACAAAACCCCCTCTCCAATACGACGTCGGCGGCCAATCACGGACCACTTTTTATCTTCTCATTAATTTCTTCTCATTTTCTTCTTTATGTGATGGTAGGGAAACGCAGCTTTCTCCATCATTTTCATGAAACAATAGATCTACAAATATTGTATTCTAACCCACACCCAAATTAATTTCCTCCACTAGCTTTAGGACCTGTACTGCTACTATTACTACATTAATGGAACATTAAAAAACATTATGGTACCTCAATCAAATAAAAAAGAAGAGGCAATTGGTTTGATAAAAATATGATTATTTAATTGTTTTGAATTATCTTTTTTTATTAGTGGTATTTGATTCCCTTTGGGTTTCTTTTTTTGTCATTAATTGAGAGATATTAGCATCTTTGCGTGACATCGATGGAACGTGGTGGTCACGTCTCGTTAGTTAATTAATTTGGTGTCGTAAATAATGCGCGGATAATATTTTTTTAAAAATTTATTGTTATTTAATCTTAAGGCCCATTAATGATGCTCTAAGTGAGGGCTATCAATGGATTAGATTTTAATGTGAATTCAATTAGATTTTAACGTGAATTCAATTTGAATTCGATTAAAATTTTATAATTTTTTATTCAATTAAAATATTCAATAGATTGAATCCGATTATAAACATTTGTACTCCTGAATAAGTAGATCAAATATAGAATTAAGAAATTTGATCCGTTAAAGATCTGAATTCGAACTGTAATAATTTTTTATTAAATTAATACTTTTATATATAATATTAAAAAAGATTTTAAAATAAAATCTATATATTATATTGACCTAACATCTAAATTAATTTTTATATTATACTATTAATATTGAGTTTTTAACTTAAAAAATAACAAGGATACTGATAAAATGTGAAATATAATAATGTATAATAGTTTATCTATATATTAATATACTGTAAAATAGAGTTTTAGTATTCAAATATTTACCTTTTGAACTAATATATGATAAAAAATTGTTAAAATCAAATATGACGTAAATTTACTTTATAAATACAATATTTTTATATAATCCAAAAGGGAGGGAAAAGAAAAGGAAAAAAAATACTAAATTGGGTCGGAATTTTTTTATTGAATTTCATATATCCATTTTACTAGGATATGAATTTTGATTATTAAATTTGAATTCGAATATGAATGATTTAATCCAAATTCAACCTATTGACAGCCCTTCTTGGAGTCCCACTACCAAGAAGAAAAAAGTGAGCAATTACTGAATAAGCAGTTAAAATTGATTAGCAACATATTTGGTGATCGATTTAATGACCGATCGGATCGATCACAAAAACTTTCATCATTAATTTGCATTAATTACTAATTAATCATTAATTAATGATCGATTCCTAATAGTCACTAATTAAGAGATATTAGCATATTTGCATGACGTCAATGGTGGCTGTCACGTTTCATTAGTTAATTAATTTAGTGTGATTGGCATGAATAATGCAAGGAGAATATTTTTTTACAAATTAAGTTTTATTTAATGTCGAGGTCAACTGATGCTTTGAGTCGCTAATGGAACAATGTGTCCATTATTTGTCTATATTATTGGATAAAATTTTATGCGGCAGTACTTCATTGTTGATACCATCCCTTATTAGTAATGGGGACATTTCTTTGTTTTTTTCTTTTTTATTTTGTCAAATTTATTGTATTTATTGTTTTTCTTGGAGTACAATTTACAAAAAGAATTTCAATTTTTTTTAAATATATTCAAAATCAGCCCAATAACTTTTACAAGCTAAATAGTGATAATAATAATATTTAAGTTGTCATAATTGATAATTAGTGAGACATTTATGACAAAACTTAGCGATAATTAAAATCTTATTATAAATTTGTATAAAAATTGTCACTAATTGTTAATAATATTATTAATTATTGATGGTGACAATTTAAAATATTAATTTTTATCACTAATGAGTGATAAAACAAAAATTATTGTCACCTAAAATATAATACTATGGATGAAATAAAAGATGTTATCACTTAATACACATCATTAGTCACAATTTTTATATTATCATTTATTATCTTATCACTAATATAATATTTTTGTAGTAAATTTTGGACTTCTATAATTCTCATCTAAAACTTAGTTACCAATTAAATGGGAGTTTTAATTTTGGAAAATAGAAGCATATGTTTCCATAGAAAAAATAATAACGAAATAAAAAAATGGTGATAAAATTAAATAATAGTTCATTGTGTGCTAAAAAAGTTAATAAACTAATAGATGCATTATAAACCCCCCGCACCCCCCAAGACAAAAAAAGAAAAGAAAAGGTTCTCGATCTAATGATGGTTAGGGAATCTCACAGGCTTTTAAAATTTTCAGCATTGCTATATTATTGTCTTTCATAAAAAAATTCTTGTCACATCGATGAATCAACCGAAAGAAAGATTTATTATTTAGAATATTTCTTTTTTTCTTTTTTTTCTTTTTATCAAAATGAAAGGAATATCAATATAATACCGGCAAGATTTATTATGGAATCCTTCTTTTTCTCAAATATCGAAATGAATATGAACGTAAGACTAATTTTAAAAATATTTTTTAATATTCCAACTATTCACAGAATATAAGAAGCCTATAATTAAAAGATGTAGAATTTTGTCTGGTAAACATTCAGATTTTGTAAGAGAATGAACAAGTCTCCATAACAAGATTTTGTATCATCATTATTAAAGTTTGCAGCAAAAAGGAAAGGCAAAGGGATAATTTTTGTTCCTTGCCAAGGTTACAAGTTAGGAAAACAATATAAAATTAAAGAAGCATTACTGACCAAACAACATGATATGATGAATCTCCAATAACATATATAATAAACATACTCATGTCAATTTTTGGATGGGGAGCACCCTATGATGAAAACTTCAGGTCCACACCCAATTTTGCCTTGTTTTATATGTGTATACATACATACATACACACACACACACACACATATATTGCACATATGTGTGTTGGTAAAATAATTCTCTAAATTGTATTCTCATTGATTAATGTGTGTACATAGGACACCACATTTTAACTTTTATACTCTCTCTCTCTCTCTCACACACACACACACATTGTTCTCTAATTTTGAACAATTTAAATTTTATATTCTATTTTATGAATATATGACATGCGTATAGTTTTCTTATATAAATAATTAATTAAAAATTAGATATACGTGATAAAAATATAGCAAGTTGAAATCAGGGATATAAATGAACCGAGCCAGCTTATTAGATAGCTTGAAAAGTGTTCGAACTCAAGCCAAGTTTGTATAAGGTTTGAGTTAAGCTCGAGTCAAATAATTCTCATTCGAAGGTTTGCAAGCCTATATTTTTTTAAAAAATAATATTTATATATAAAGATTATAATAATACATTAATTTTTTATATATTATAAAATAATTTTACATTTTAAGTTTGAGCTCAAGCCCGAACTTGGTCGAGCTGTTCGAGCTCGAGCTTAGCCAGAAGTCTTAATTTTCTTGAACTTGAGCTCAAGTTTGGTTCATTTGATTTGAGCTTAAGCTTGAAAAAATGGTTAAAGCTCGACTTGTCTAGACTAATTTGTATTATTGATTGAAATAGAAGATGAAATAAAGAATTCAAAGTGAATTTAGAAGATTTTCTAGTTCTATAATTACTTCTCTTGATGATACATATTTGATGTATTAGATTGTTTTTCCCTTAGACCAAAATCACATATATTATGCCATTTGAATTGAAGAATTGATTATAATTATCGTTAAATTGTAAGTAACCACTAATTAGTGATAATAATTTATAATCAACTAGTAACCATTCTGAAAGTATACAAATCAAAATCAAGGACTTATAGTCTTAGTTCTTAAATTTATCATTTAAAGTGGATCCAAGAATGTTATGTCTACTGATTTGTTAGCCATTAATTTAAAGAAAATGATAAATAAATTAAAACTTTATTATGTGAAAATGGGTAATTAGCCTTAAAAATCACTAGGAGAAGGCAGACTAAAATTGAAAATTAATCGGAATTGTGTAGGGGTCCAATAGGTCAAATCAATTACCATGCCATGGTATTTTAATAATTTGTACAACTGTGGCAAATGATTTCTGGACCCCGGCCAACAACAACCCCAGTAACCACCCCCACCCCACCCCCAAAAAAATAAAAAATAAAAGGTATCATATTTATTTAACATATATTCGTGAAATGATATTATCAAATACAAAAATGAGAACAAAAAAATAATAATAAAATGGGTGCAATTGCAATTTTCACAAGGTAAAATGTAGATGGGAATTAATTAATTGAGAAGAAAATGAGGTTTGGTATTGATAAAATGTAGGTGAAAAATTGATTTTACAAGAATTGATTTTAATGTACTTACTTTTTTACAATAATTTAATTATTCGAATGATCAAACTATACCCTAAAAGATTTAATTTTTAGTTCTTAGAAACATTGATCATTGTATTTGAACAACTCAAAAATCATTTTAATTTATGTTATAAAAACTCCAACCGCTAGACCAAATCATATTCTTTCAAAATTTTATTGCAATAATCCACTCACAATGCCATTACAACTGTGGAAACAAGACAATATTGGATTCCATGTGATTAAATGTATTGTTCTTGCAACAAGTTAAACAATAATCCGTTCACAACTGGCCAAAGCACTCCAAATATAGTTTTCTCTTTCTAATTATTATTTAATTACACAGTTTATCACTATATCAGGAATATTCATCATTAATAATTATCACAATTATATACAGATCAGTTGATATTTAAAAGTATAACAATCATTAAATAAAAATTTACTATAAAAATAAACAAGAATCTATATTGTGATAGAATTTAAGCTCAAGTTCTCATAATTTTGGATCCCCAACTTCGCCACTTGAATTAAATCTCGTTGACTAGTCTAAATTCTAAATTATCTAATGGTTCATTTTTCTCTACTAAACTTCTATATAGCCAAATTCACTCAAAATTTTATAGGATGTTGCATGCATTCATGACATTCTTGTCTAAATCAATTTTGTTTCTAATACATATTTTCTAAATTAAATTGATTATGCTGGCATTATATCATAATGAATATTAATCATCAACAAATATAATAATCACCAATAGACTAATATGAAAGAGTGTATAAGCACTCATCAGTTTTCAAATAACTATTATGAAAGTAAACAAATACCCACAGTTTAATAAGATTCATATCTAAATCTCATAATTTTGAGACCTCAAATTTTCTACTTAAATCAGGCTTGCTGGATTTTTAAATACAATTTCTCTATTACCTAACTGTTATTTTCTCTATGAGATTTTTGTATAAACAAAATTCACATCAAACTTTATAGGATGTCACATTTATATTCTTTTTCAAAACAAGTTTGTCTATGTACTTCACAACTTGATCTGAAATTGTTCAATTAGCTTCGAATTTGGTTTATCATGTTCCTTCAAAAAGGTCCAGAATGGGCACGTGATCCTGAGATGTGAATCATTCAAGGCATATTAGGATGACGTACTCCTATTTCAAATCGATGTTTAAAACTAAATCTCTTTTTAGAAAGATAAATGAAATGATTCGAATGAGATACAATATAAATTCAACTTTCAATTAACCAATGGAATTTTAGTTGTTTGACGAGACCACCACGATCCCTCTCCTTTTAAGCATCCATACATCCCTTACCACTATATGGGCAATTATATGTCGAACACATGTTTAAATTTGGCTTCAATTGATCGAGATCTTGGCTATTGGAGGCTTGAGGCTTAGCCAAAAATGAAACAAATAAAGGGTTGGGGTCCTTAGGATGGGTCTTAATAAAAATCATTAGATGCTTAATTAAATTAGTGTAAGTCTTGAAGTTGGAAAATAATAGAAATCAACAATATGTGCACCTTTGTCATGTTGGAGTTGTAATATTTATAGAAGATTGTTGTTGTGATTTTGTATGGGATTTTTACGTGTGGATGGTTGAGATTTTGCTATACATTTCAATCTAATAGTTTACGTTATGGATATCATCAGATTGTGAGTTAAATGAGACTCGATCAATTGAAAAGACATGGATCTTGAAATTATTTTACCATTTTTATTAGTTTTAGTTGGGGGAGGGCACTTTTGCATATTTTTCTGTTATTTGACCACGTGACTACAAGTTTTCACTTTCTAAGATCAATTACGTGTCATTTTTATTTTTGTCTGAAAATTAATTTTACTAGTACTTTAGACTTAGCGTGCAACTGCTCGAGAGATATTGAAGTAATACTTTTCTCTAATTTTACTAGTACTCTCTCTAATTTTCGTGTAACCTGTGCGACATATTCCTTTACACTATGTTTGGTTGAAGGAATTTGACAAAGAAAGAAAAATATTAGGGAAAAATAAAATAAAATTAAAAAAATATAAAATTTCAAATTTGTTGGTTGTTAAAAAAATAATTAAGAAATGAATGGACATATGTATGTGGTGGAGAAGGAGAGAGTTGTCAAATATGTTTTCCCCTTATTTTACCTATCATTTTGTGAGGAAAACTCATTTTTCTCAATCGCACTATATTTTTCCCAAACTTTTTATTTTTTAATATTTTCTCGACAAACCAAATAATAAAAAATATTTTTCTTAATATTTTTTTTCCCTACCAAAATCCTTGAGCCTTGAGCCAAACATAGTGTTAGTATTAACTTGTTTTAGTTTTGCTAGAATTTGTTCAACTAACTGAAGTAAAACATGGCCATCATAAAAGAGGAAAAGTGAATCTCTTTGACTTTCTTCCAAACATGGCATGTGATCTTAACTAACATGACCGTATATTTACCAATATTTGGTATGTGCTTAAACTAACTCTACCAGAAAAAGGTTTTCTTGTAAATGTACTAATATTCGTTATAAGTTCTTATTTCGCATTTATATTGCACAATTATGGACTCAACGACTCGAAATTCATAATAGAAAGTTCATTGAAATTATTTGAGAATTTTTTAAATAATAATCGGCTTCAACCATTTTGAATTATTTTTTAAATTTATTATAATAAATTTCAAATCTATCCAACTTTGAAGTCATTTAAAATTTTTAACTCCAAGTTCCCTTCACAAATCTAACTCTCCCAATAGAAGATAAAAAGTTCGAACTCAATTTCGAGCAGAGCGGGCTTCAATTTTGATATGCACAAATGTATAACTTGCGAGATTTGATGATAAGAACAAATATTAGATTCATCGAGATGGCTCTCAACTAAAATTCTCTAATATTTTAATTAAAATCATTTTTAAGATAAAAAAATATAAAAATTAAGGAGATCTAACACACTCGTGGATTACACCCTTACTAGCTCAGGAAAATAGATTATTTACAATGAATTTTAGATGGTTGGTGTTGTACGGAGCCAAACGAAATAATTAGAACCATTGAATATTTTGTAGACTGTTCGTTATAAATTAAGTAATTAATGTGTCCAGTTTAGATAGGATTGAATCCAGTCCAACTAAAAAAATTATATGTTATACTTTTAAATATAATCTGTACTTTGTGTGTTTATTGTATTTTCCTATTTTACCCTTATCAAAATTCAATATAACTATGTTTTAGTTTTTATGAAGACTTCTTCCAAAGAACACATGTGCAAGAGAATCCACAATATTGTGGGACTTGTATATTGGTTGATATATAAGGACAAAGTAAAACTAGTTCTCAAAATTAATTTTAATCCCACTATAGAAATGGGATCATACTAAGCGTAAATTGAGCCTAAAAGTTAGCAAAGTTTGATTTTAATCCTCTTTACTCAACCTCCTTGTACTTTAGCTATACTCAAATAGAAGAAAAACCCAAACTCCATGGCTGAGATATTGGCTTATTTATTGGGTTCAATTGATGTTCCTAATAGGTAAAGGTAGTAATATATATGAGTTTTGTCTATTTTCTTAATCTTTATTTAAAATTGGTACTACACATATACAACTTGATTGGCACAATGGAAAATATCCATTTATTAACAAACAAAATATGCAGATAGGATTTAAATTCAAATTTTTTTAAAGAGTTTGCTTTAAATAGGAGGAACAAATAGCACTAAGGTCTAAATACCCCTTAATTTTTTTTAAATTTTTTAATGCACACGCACACACATTAAGAACTCATTTGAAATTAAACTCCTAACTTCTCACATTATATAAAAAACTTATATTACTAGACCATAGATCACTTGACCAATAACCCTTAATGAGTAAACACGATTTGTAAAGCCAAGATCTTGTCGTAACTTGAGAAGATTAGAGAAAATTGATGAAAAATTGGACTATATCAAATTTAGACTATGTTGTTTTAGTAAGAAGAAAGAAAATAATGTGAAAATAAAATTTGATGATGCCAAATCCATCATTAAATATTAAATGTTCAATTTTGTGAGGCATTATACTTGTAATGGAAAATTTTTACGTTTGACAAAAAATTTGAGTATTATCAATGACGTTATTTGTAAAAATGATGATGATATACCTTTTGCTAATCCCTTATGTTGCAAGCTTATAATGATATAAAATTTTATTTTACAATATCAGAATAAAAACTTTTACATATATAATGATATAAAATTGTAAATATCTTTTTATAATGATAAAAGCTTGCATCATATATGCAACTAACGAAAACAAACATTGAGGCTATACATTGTGAAAATAAATTTTGACAATATCAAAATTTCATCACATTTTCCTTTGGCGAACTAAATACCAAATTTTCATTTGTTCGAGATGAAAATTCATATAGTAAAATTACATATCGTATAATAATACATACAATCAAATTATATGCATATAAATTAATAAAATATATAATGTAATCATAGTCATATAAAATTCTTGCAAAAAAACATTATAGTATAAAATTCCTAAATTCGAAACATTGGAATAGTGATTTGATTTATGATGTTAGGAACAAGATACAAAGAAATGCAGAATCGTGCATGGTATTAGGAACAACAACGCAAGAAAATTGCAACAGTAGATGGACGGGGAACGAGAAAAAGGTAAAAAGGGGATTATACATTCAGCCGCTTTTTTTCCCTGTTGCTTAGCCTCATATATTTATTCTCTTTTCTTGCTCTCGCATTTCTGATCTCTCTCTCTCTCTCTCTCTCTCTCTCCACACACACACACACACACACACTCCTCTCATCTCCTCTTCCTATACACACACGCACAAACAAACAGGATATATTTATTTGTGTATGTATATATACACTAAATTGTGCTTCGGGTTATGAAAAGCCCACGTTAAGGACCCATCTTTCATGGATTTCTTCTCCTCTTCTTGGTATTTGTATTCTCTCTCTCTCTCTCTATATATATATATTTATATGTATATGTATAAATATGTATAACACTCTAAAGCACATACTCACTTGAGTTCTTTCTTTATGTTGTTATGTGGGGGTTGAATATTTTGTCTTTCAGGTTAAGGGAAAATGGGCTTTTGGTGTTAATGTGGGCATAGTCTTTTGTTGTTGAAAACAAACAGCAGCTATGGATGCTTCTTCCTTGGAGGGTAAAGATTCTTACCTTTTCTTTATTTCTTTATATTTCTCTACTTCTATTTTTTTCGCTATTTTTGGCAAAAGTTCGCATCTTGGTTATTTTTTATGTTGTTTATTGAAGGATTGCTCTGGTTTTCGATGTTTTGATGGTAAAAGATTGGACTTTTTTTTCTGGATTTTGTGAATAATGGGATTTGGATTCATGGTCGATCTGTTTGATGGTCTGATTTCAGGCGTGATTTAGTGTTTCTTGAATAGATTAATCTTTTTTAGTTTTGGGTTTTCTTTTTTCGATGAAATTGACACCACACAGACAGAGACACGCATGCTCACACACTCACGCACACACTCCATTGTTGCTTTTTTCTTATTTTATTTACCTTTTTATTGGAAGTAAATATATCAATGTTCAAGGATTACTTTCTCTGTATAGTTTTTAACGCTTCCTGAATAATTTCAAAGATGCTTTTGAAGAAAAACTGATCGAATATGAAGATGCAATAGGCTCCCAGCTGTCCCTTTTTTCTTTTATATATATATATATATATTATCATCTCTCTCTTCAACTTTAAAAGATGGTTGGCCATGATTGTTGAACTAATATGTCTAACAAATTTGGTGAATTGATTTTTCAGTGCTTGAACCATTGTATTGATTGTTTGAGCATGGCACCCCTCACCAAAGATGAATGTGGGGGCAATACAGAATTGAAAGCTGAGGGTGTGTTCGAATAATTTATATGTTATTTTCAATAAGGCATTTGATCTTTTATTCGACCTGCCAATCTATTGTTTTCAATTTGTTTTGGATCTTGATTTTGGGGTTTGGAGTGGTGTACCAACATGTCTACAGTTTCCATTCATCGCATGAATTGGCTGTGTTCTTTCTGAAGTTATTATTGTCTAGGTTAGCATTGTGTTGGTTTTTTTGTCTGTAAACTCAACGAAACCATAAAGATTCACCAAGTAAATCTCAGAAGGGAAATATTACAATTCCAAGATAGTGTGTTCCATGTATGCTCTACTCGAGATGCCGGGAATAAACTTTTGCAACTTGCGTGCAACATTTTTTCATGTTCCTTGTATTTTGATTATTATGATGCTTCATTCTTCTTTCTTTGGTTCTACTTTTATTTAGTGGTTGCTCTGTAGCCGGATCTTCTGTATATCAAGAGACTGGAGCTGATATTTAATGCTTCCATCATTCCGTTAGATAATTTGTCTACAATTAGTTGAAGCTAAGTGGGACCTTTGGGGAATAATAAAATTAAAAATTTAACTCCATGCTCTGCAGTTACATGTTGTCTTTCATCTTTTACCATGTATTCTTATTTCTTTTCCTTCTATTCTGGCATCCCAAATAATAATTTGTTGTTCGAGTGCTTTATATTTTAAAACCACCATACAGTTGTGATGACTTTTGTCACTTTTGAATCCAGCATTGTTATTTGATCCATCAAAGTGCAGTAAGTTGAGTATGGAGCAAAAGAGAGAACTAGTTTATGAAGTGTCAAAGTGGTCAGATGGAGCCATGGATTTGCTACACAATTGGAGCCGCCAGGAGATATTGCAGATCCTCTGTGCAGAGCTCGGAAAAGAAAGGAAGTACACTGGCTTAACTAAGTCAAAAATAATAGAAAATCTTCTGAGAATTGTATATGAAAAGAAATCAAAGGAGCACGGAACTGCAAATATCTCTGAAGTTCAGCCTACATCAGAAAATGGTGAAAGGACTCCCAAAAGACAAAGGAAATCTGACCATCCAAATCGCCTGCCTACTGCAGCAAATGCTGCTACAACCAGTGCTCCTGGTGTTGATTCAGTTAATACCATATATTGCAAAAATTCAGCTTGCAAGGCTAAACTGAATCGAGAAGACGTATTTTGCAAAAGGTGTTCATGCTGCATTTGCCGCCAATATGATGATAACAAGGACCCCAGCCTCTGGTTAATTTGCAATTCAGACCCTCCCTTTAATGGTATGTCATGTGGTATGTCGTGCCACCTTGAATGTGCCTTACGGCATGAAAATTCTGGCATATCAAAGGATAGGCAGGATAAGGGACTTGATGGGAGCTTCTGTTGCGTATCTTGTGGAAAAGTGAACGATTTGCTAGGGTAATTGTCTGGTCTGTCTTGTTATTATTTTGTTCATTTTCTAGTATATATATATATTATACAGCATTATGATTTGCATTGCTTAAAGATATGGTTGGGTAGTAAAAATATAAGATTTTTGTTGCTTATTTATTTACTTGCATACACTGACGATACCTTCTTCCTTTATAATTGAAAAAAAAAAAAAAGAAGGGTAGCTGATATGTTTTTTTTTGGTGAGCCTCTCCTCATCACTATAGATCTACCATTAGTTTTTTGATTTTGATCTTGTTCTCTCTTTTTTTTCTGTGATTCACCAGCACAAATGTTAGCTTTCCTGTAGTGCATTGGTTTATTGATAATACACTGTTGCCTTGAGCCTCATTTGTCTTTCAACCATTTGTGTCTGATGTGTTTGGACCGTTTCTGATATTTAGTGGGGATTAGCTATATTATGTGAGTCTTGAGAACATTGCTACAATTTCAGAACTATTACTTCATTTTCTGGCTATTTTAAAGACTTGGTTGCATTTCCTTTTACTTGATACACATAATTAACCCTTATTATGTTCATTGATTTAACTTTTCGTATCGATGGAAATTCTAGTGCAAAACTAACTATGATGTTTTGCTTCTTGACTGAATATTTAAGCTAGTTTCATCCAGTCAGTTGTTTTCTAGAGATAGTGCTGCCATTAGCTTTTGCTGCTTCCAGACATAGTCAACAGAGGTCTAACTTGTTTCACAGAATGCTTGTCAGGGTAGAGAAACAATTGTTTTTTCTCAATGTTAGTGGATTGGAAGTCTTCTGTGTTCTCTGCTGATCAATATTCTTATATAACATATGGCCATTCTCATGATCGTGACTGTCTTCTTTGGCTCTTTCACCCCCACCCCCCACCCCCCACGCAAAAAAAGGACCTAGGAAAAGATTGGAAAATGATGAAATAATATACTAACAATGTAAATAACTAATGCAGCTCTTGGAGAAAGCAACT
>JACGDI010005377.1:927450-948561 GCA_014898725.1 Jacaranda copaia
CATGTGAAACCAAAAAGACAAAAAGACTTATCCCACTTGTTTTATATTACTTTAGCTCCCAAAGTTAAAACAAGTATTTACTGTCTAACTCATTCCTGGGATTTCTATTGTCTAGATTGCAATGTACTTGCATCAAGACTCGTTAGACTTGAAGACATCCATGCTTCATCACTTACAGTGGTTCTCAATTCTGATGATTCAAATGTGGGAAATATCGCGGGTTATATGCTGTGGCATCGAAAAGCCGATGATATAGACTACCCTGCTGAACCTACTTGCAGATTTTTTGCATCAAATACAAAGTGTAAACTTTCTGGTCTAACTTCTGCTACAGAATATTTTCTCAAGGTTGTTATCCTTGACCAAGATAGAGAGATGGGGTACTGTGAATATCAATTCAGGACAGCAAGTCCCGAGGAGGAGGTGCAAAATCTGAACTCCAAGAATTTGGAAGTTGAAAGAAGCCAAAGTCCCACTACTAACTGTAGCAGTCTGTCTAATCCTTCTTCAGTCGAAGACGAGACAAACAATGTCATGCCCTCAAGCATTGAGGATGAGAATAGAGGAGATAATTATCTGCCTTTTAGCGGCAATGATGGTAAAACCACTACTGTAAAATTACTCGATGATAACATCAACGGCTTGGATCCAAGCCAAAAGGAGACTAATGGTGATTTAATCTCTTTGTTGGATGAAGAACATAGCTTGGGAAAATTTAGCTGCATGCCAAATGGTAACATCGTGGATTTCAGAAACAAAGAGTCACCAAACGGCCCGATGACTGAGGAAACAAGCAATGATAATGGGTCTAACACCCCTCGGACTGGCTTGGAATGTGTTCCCTATGTGGACAGTTCAGAAGCTGGCTTGCAAATCACCCCCTTCAAATTGGAGAATGTCAAGGATGGAGCCGGGAGGAAAAACAGACGCAAAATTGGTGGGAAGGGCATGGAAAATGTGTCCAAACGGGATGAGGAGCCTCAGGCTGGCAGCTCATCGAAGAAGAGAAGTGGAGAAAGACAAGACGAGGAGTGTACCGGTATTGGAGACAAAGATTTTGAGTATTATGTGAAAGTGATCAGATGGTTAGAGTGTGATGGTCATATAGAAACAGCGTTCAGACAGAAATTCTTGACCTGGTACAGTTTGAGGGCAACTCCTCAGGAAGTAAGAATTGTGAAAGTATTCATCGATACGTTTATTGAAGATCCTGAGTCTCTTGCTGGACAACTTGTGGATACTTTCTCTGACGTTATATCGAACAAGAGATGCTCTATGGTACCTTCTGGATTTTGCTTAAAGCTTTGGCATTAAGACATTTAAAATGATGTCTTTCTTGGTTGGTTCTATCATTTGTAAGATCGAGCCTGCAAATCTGAGGGGATTTGCCCTTCTGCTTTATTCTTTGAAATTTAGATAATTGTTAAATCATTCTTCATTGGAATAGCATTATTCAAACTTTGATCTTTTAGGATTTTGCGCATTTTATAAGTGCAGCAACGTTGGACCATGTCTTTTTCTGCTACAGAATTTCTGGTTTTCTTCATATATATATGATTTTTCTTACTTTTTGGTGTAGCTTGCAAGTTGTGAATGCAGTTAGAATATAACATTTGGTGGCAGCGGTTAAGTAAGCCAAAGGGGAAAACACTGAAGTATTATGCAGAATGTTATTGTTGGAGATTTTTTTGTCCTGTAGACTGTTATTGTTTGATTTATTTTCTTAGATTTGTATTACAACTGATAGGAGGGTATTTGGAAGAGCTTCTGGTTTTGATTTTTGCACTTTAAGTTGAAAACTTTTAAAAGCAATTAAAAACACCACCTCCTTTTTTTTTTTTATCTGCGATTGCTTTATAAAGACAAAGAAAGTATTTGCAACAATCTAAAAAAATATTATAAATTTTAGTTAAATTTTGATTATTTGGAGTATTTAAAGTGGTACTTTTACTTTGAATTTTGTAAAGTTTAGTAGAAATTTAAAAGAGAACTCCACCCTTCGGCAATTTCTTGATACTTTTTATTATTATTTCAATTACTCTCAACTTTAACATAATTTATTCTATTATTTTTCATTTTTTGAAAAGCAAAAATTATTGCAAATATTGGCAAAATATTAGAAGCTGTAAGCTCCAATATAAGTATTGTGAGGGTAATTGGAAGAGGTTCTACTTCCAATTTTTCGCATTTTTCACTTAAAAAAAGAAAAGAAAAGGTAGAAGCATTAGAAAACACAACAATTTTTTTACTTGGATAGCTACTTAAGAAAAGTTCAAATAGAGTGAAAAAAATAAAAGCATTTTTACAACTTCTGACTTGTAGTAAATATTTATAAGTTATACTTACAAATTTAGCCCTCACTTATTTCTTTAAAATTCAAAATTAAATGGTGATTTAATATTTTCTCACATAAACTCAAATAAAACTTTTTATTCCATTCAACTATTTTAAAAAATTCCAAGACAATTTCCAACCACTTCCACTGTTACTACTGACCTCTTTTAGTACGAACTTAATTTAATTAATCATATTTCCCAAAGAAAGCAGAGAGAAATTCAGAAAAGGTGAAGGGATGGCTGATATCTTTTGTCTCCGGGCCTTTCTATTAAACTATTTGCAGACTAATGTCTAAAATATTTCCAGTGGGTCACTAATTAGTAAAATAAAAACCATGGGCTCAAGAAACCATTCATAGGTCATCATCCTGCACAGTAATCTCGCACCAATCACTGGACAACTCTGGAAAAACAAAACAAGAAACGCTAACAGCAGTTGGTGATAAAATCGATGTTGTATTCCCAGCAAAGTAACAAACTCTCTCACCATCCTTATTTCCTCCACCACCCCATAACCAATCCCACCTCACTTCACTATTCCCAAACGTCCTTTCTTTGTCCTTTTCCCAAACCTCATTCCCAACCCCAAACCCAACCCCAACCCTCGTGGAAAGCCTCAAGAATCCCATTAATTTCCAACACATCCCATCGTCACCTTTTCTTCCAAACCTTAGTGTTAAAGAAAAATGTCCGCTGCAAGCTTCCCAGCTCCTGTTGCTGGATCAACCTTTGCAGTGTCGAAGCCCAACCGCTCAAAGCTTTTTGCTGGGAAAGAATCTGTCTCTTGGAGCAAGAAAACTGTTTCAAATGGTTCAAGAACACGCTGCATGAAGGTAAAAACAATAATATTGCTAGTTGCTGATTAGTTTATTGTATTGTTCTTCTTCATTTTGTTGAATTTTGGTTCCTGACAGACTTGGAACCCAATAAATAACAAGAAATTTGAGACCCTTTCCTATGTTCCACCTCTGTCGGAAGAATCGATCGCTAAGGAGATCGATTACATGATCAAGAAGGGTTGGATCCCTTGTCTTGAATTCGACAAGGTACAATATTTTCTGTGGGTGTGTATTAGAAATTTGTTCTTGAATATTGACTAATCAAATTCTTTCCTTTTTATATGTTCAATTTCTTGGAAAGGTGGGATATGTGTTCAGGGAAAACAGCAGGATGCCAAATTACTATGATGGGAGATACTGGACACTATGGAAGCTGCCCATGTTTGGTTGCAATGATTCATCTCAAGTGCTGAATGAGATCAATGAGTGCAAAAAGGCATACCCTAATGCTTACATTCGCTGCTTAGCATTTGACAACATAAAACAAGCGCAGTGCATGGCCTTTCTCATCCAGAAGCCTAATACTGCCACCTAATTCACATGAAAGTAGACCGACTGTCCCAGCATTTCTGTACGTTTTGGGACTAGCTTAATATGTTGTCTTCTTGCAAGTGTAAGAATAATACAGTGACACCGTTTCTACTTTGAGCAACTCAATTTGCCACTTGAAAGATTGTTGTTTCATTTGGCAGTCGGCATGGCAACTCAGACGGACCTCATTAGCTAGCATCAATTTCCTTAATTATCAGCCTGACGTTGTCAACGAGCCAAAACCTTAAATATATGATTGATAAAACAAGTGCACAGTTATCACGTATGTTGTAATGCTATAATTTTCCAAGCCACACATCTAAAAAACAAGGGAAAATATATGGCAGGAATATAGATTGACTATATGCAGCAATTTGTATATTTGGAAATGTCATGCAGTTATGCACCTATGCTTCAATATTCACATTCTGGACCCTTAAGAAGAGTTAAGGATGTTGCAGAAACAGCAGCAACAACAATGGAAAATAACAACAACAACAACAACAACAACAACAACAACATTATGAAACAAGCATTAATAGGTATAAAACCAGACGCCACAAAATTGACCCTTGACTCCAGTATTGAGAATTGTAAGCAACCGAATAGTTAAAGAAATATGTTGTTTAAAGTTTACACTTGTCAGAAGAATAAGAGTGATCGCTGCATCAAAAGGCCATACAGATTTTGCAATCTAGTAATAATGGGGAGAAAATAGTACAAACACATCCTGAATTATACTACTGAATGGAAGTCTTCCGTCTTCTCCAGTTGTCCCACTGGATCTAAACAAAAGAGGATCTCCATCTCCGAGGAATGCCAAGGCAAGTACTTCTATCTGCATGAATACCAAAAATCTTATGACTTGAAACAATTGTTGCAGAGTGAATTTAAAGTGCATTCCCGCAGTTGGAAAAATCTAGAAGCTTAAAACTTTCCACAAATCAATAAGTATAGTAACCATATGTACCATCAGTAGAATTCAAAATAGAAAAAGAAAAGAAACGGCTCACCCAGAATAAGAAATGAAGATGAACATTGTCCCATTTCTACCTAATCTCAATTAGAAGTTTATTCTATGGCAAAAAGGTACAACAAAACCCACATCCCATTGTGCTTTGAAGGTTTAATATTTCTTGGTAATTGCACCATTCCTCATGAAAATGGAATCTACCAGCTGTTAAATAATTTTCGGCCAAATATAAGATTAATCAGGGAATAAGGATTGGGATATGTATATATATGTAAGGAATGTTTGGACCTTACCACATAACAAGAAGAATGATACTGAAGATATGTTGGTGTGATGAAGAACAGATTTCCACATCATGATACTCATGTGCTTGTTTTAGAAATTGAGCACTTAATACGTACATCTTTTGTTGTTCTTCCTCTTGTAATTTTCACATAGATCCAATCAAAATTACCCTCCCTCACATGCTTCGGGACATCTGGTTACTTCCCTTTCTGTCATAAGTTCTTCATCCCACAGCAATCGGGCGTCCTCACGCCTTCTCTGCCACACAAAATCAAGGCAAAACAGCACTAGATTGCTTCATTCAGCTGTTCAGTGCATTCTAACTCATATTCCAGCCCTCTTACACACACCAATCCCATCAAGATAAAGGTTATCTTCCCCATTTACCAGAAACCATATCTATAAACACGCCAAGATTATTCAGACAGAATACTGTCCTCCATTAGTTAATGTAGTTTCGACAAAAGATTATCTCAATGTTCTCCTATGTTCATAAGTAGTTCAATGTTGTTAAAAATCTCTATTCAACACCATGGTACATCCAACATTAGTTTGGCGTTCAGTCTGTCATCATATAGTACAAGCAAGTTCACAGGACCAGTAGGCCTCTTTTCCCATTTATGTACATATGTTTGCTTCATTGCATTGACATAATTTTATAAAAAGATTCTCAAATACAATTTAATATGAAGTAATACAATGCATCAACACCAACATCTGCGATGGACATCACCTTCTAGATTTACTTTTATTTATAAGTATTGACAATCATGAAAACCAAGGATTAAATTTATGAAGTATAGAGAGGTGAAGGACTACTATCAATATGAATTCCAAAATGGAAAAGTTGGGATATTTTCCCTGAAGGATCAATGTAGATTTTATAGTTCTTATACTCCACACTGGGGACAAACACTATTCAGAACACAACTATGAAATTATATCAAGTTCACTAATATGTCTATTAGCAAAATCAAGATGATGAAGGACAGAATTGGCCACAATTTAATTGCTCAAATCCTCTGATTCCTCAGTATTACTGCAACCAATACCCAACTTCCCATATGGTTAAAAAGGCAGGCGTTGCTACTGGTGTGAACATAGAACTCTATGAATGCAGAGCAAAAAGTTTAGCTTGCACCGTTTACTAAGTTAATAGCCAAGTTGAATTATTTTCAACAATGACAAAATTCTGCTATTCTCCCACAAGTAATTTCATAAATAAAAGTAACCTGAGAACAGACCTATGGAACTCCTTATTCACAACCTCATGGAACTCTGGGTTCAAGCTTTACTAAACTACAAATGAGAAACAATTCCAATCAATTTTTGTTACACGTAGGAGCATGATAATTTCATCTTAGTCTATTGTTGCAAGAAACAATTCCAAATCAATTTTTGTTACACCCAGGAGCATGATAGTTTCATCTCAGCCTATTGTTACAAGAAATGATTCCAATCAAGTTTGCCAAACGAACTAGAATTTTTATCCACAGCAGCATAACAACAGTTAGCAGAACCCTGTGACTAAACTCTAAATTAATCAGATTTCACTGGCAAGTTCAAAGTCAAGTAGAAAAACTGTTACTTTTTTCTTAAAAATAAAAGACAGCAAAAATTTAGTGCCAAGTTTCATAAGGTTCTATGATAATGCAATCAGCAGATGCAACAGAAATGATTCCCAGCACTTGGTTATCATCTCATACACAATGCATAAGCTATTAGCAATTAACCTAACTTGAACCGCATAACTCACAGAAGAAAGCCTAACCTGGGAAAAGGGGAAATTCTCTCTCCTTTTAACGATTGCATTCAGCAGGCAAGGGTCGATTGAACCCCCCACGGCGGTTCATGTACTGCCGCGGCTGCCGTTTCGTGACCTTCCTCACAGCACCAACGGCATTTCCGGGGACCGGCTTTCCCTTAGTGGAATCAAACCCCATGGGAATCCCAAGTTTCTTCATCATCTCCATCTCATCCTCATCCATCATATCGCCGTCCTTATTGATCTCATCTTTGTTAACAGAATTCTCCTTGTGCTTCTTGTCTTTCGAAACGGCGTCATCCTTGTGCTTGTCCTTGTCTTTAGAAACGACGTCGTCCTTGTGGCGCTTCCGGGGAGGGGAGCTAGGAGAACGAGATCGAGAGCGGGAGCGGTGGTGCCGGTGCCTGTGGCGATGACGGTCTCTTTCATCCGGGGAACGAGTACGGGATCTGGTGTGGCGCGATCGAGTGCGGTCAGGTGTACGGGAACGGGAACGTTTGCTCCGCTCACGCTCGCGGTCACGATCACGATCACGATCGCGGTCGCGGTCGCGGTCAAGGTCACGGTCGTCGCGGTTCCTCTTCCGGTCCCGGTCCCGGCGGTCGCTCATAGCAGACGGAGAAAGATGGGGAATTTCAAGAGATGAGGTTTAAAGGGAGACAGCAGGGTTTAGTGCTAAGATACTAATAGCAAGCAGCAACATTTTTGCCATTTGGATTCATTTTCGTTGTCAAGATATATCATTCTACGTTGTCAATATATATCATTCTATAAAAAGATTCCCAAAAAGAAAAAATGTCTTGGACAAATCTTATTTCATCTTTTATTTCATTAATTCATTTCATGAATATATCATAAATATATGATATACATATTAATGTGAGATAGCTCAACAAATTATCGATCTCATAAAGGGCTTTTAGGCCTATTTAGCACGCATGGCCCAACTGCGCTTCTGGATTCAATTGGGCCAGATCAGTCGACCATAATAGCATGGTCGACTGGATTGTTCTCGACCGTACCCAACAGCAAGCTTTAAGCCATTTTGTCCGTTCAACCATCCCTTTAATCAACCGCCTTGTCTGTTTGATTATTGTCGAACAGAGTGCTCCAGCACTGACTCATATTTTTGTCGCATTTAATGTTCTGACAAGCAGCGTGCCTCCACATTAATAGCGGATGCTACTCAGTACAGTCTTTGCCACTAACTCTGGCAGAGGGCACACCCTCAGAGTACTATTCACCCTGAAAAGTAGTAGATGATGCCACTTGAAATAATATTGGGATTGGATATGACCAATAACCCTTAGGCAAAGACAAGAGTCCTCTACACTTAGTAAGGGTATTTTAGACATATCATTCATTAAGAGAAGGCTATAAATACCTCACTGCCAACCACACTCTAGGTAATGACATATACACTATACGCTCTTAATCTTTTGTTCGATTACCTCATTTTGACGAAAACTAACTTAAGCGTTTGAGTGCCTTCATCAGGGGCACCTTGGTTAATTTAATGTTTGCTGTTGGTTGCAATCTTAGACGTTGAAAATATCACTGTTGGATCATTCAATCACCCGGGTTAAATTAGCCTGAACACTATCCTATTCATTAAATACGACTTTCAATCTCATCATTTTGGTGCCGTCTGTGGGAACTTGAGATTGCAACTGAGAAAATGGTTAACACGAGAAGAGCCGCATCTAAGAGGGAGGATAATAGGAGGTCAACATCTCTATCTCCCCCTCCGCTAAGCAAGGTTCACATGTTCTAGGCCCCAGCGTCCCTCAGGAGCAAGTTAAAACGCTAACCATGCCTCAATTGATGCAGCTAATAAGTTAACAAATCTTTGCCTAAATCTCTACTTAACTTTTTGCTGCACTAAATAGGCACACCACCGTGCCAGCCCCAGCTGGCAGTGCCACTCTGCAACCGCCTCCACCAGAGGAAAGGTCCCTACGGGACAGTCGTGGTCGCTAGGAATCTAGGCGGCCACTAGCTAGACGAGAAGCCAGCCCCAGACACCCCCAAAGAGAAAGGGGGCAACTGGAGCTAAGGGAGGAAATTGCTGACTCTGTGGATCACCACGTTCAACTTAATTGAGCCTAGCAACATGATAGGGTCGAACATTCCAGACACAACCAACGTGAAGAAGTGGATGAATCCGCAAATCATGCAGCCCCGCTTATTTAGGCCCCATAGCGCGATAAGGCCAAGCACGCGAGACCTCATTTTGATCGAAACATTACCCAAGCTGATCGAGAGGAATGGGAAGAAGTCTCCCACCAAGTGTAATAATTAAACAGATGCCTTGATGAAATCTCGAAGAGAAACACTGAGAAGGTGCCCAACCCATAGGGCCGCCAAAGGTCTCATCGAGAGAAAGGCTCTTTTTTCATCGAAGTGATTGTTGATGAGTGCATTGCTATCGACACTAAGGTCCTGATCAAACTTTCGAGATACGATGACTCAATCGATCCAAATGAGCACTTGATGCAATTCGAGCATATGATGCAGCTGCATGAGCATAATGAGTACATCTATGCTAAGATGCTGGTGACCACATTCCAGGGCATAACGCTCAATTGGTTTGTTAAGTTGGAGCCCTCATCCATATATTCCTATGATCAACTCTGTGACAAATTTCTACACCAGTTTGCTAGTTAGAGAAAGGGAAAACTCCCCTACACTCATCTCCACATCATCAAGCAGAACGAGAGGGAGTCCCTCTGTGGCTTTTTTATGAGATTCAACACGGTGATCCTGAAGATAGACAACCCCAGGATTAAGTTTCTAATCGACATATTGTTCTTGGGACTCAGGCACAAGGAATGTACCAATGTTTTAGTGCGAGAGCGCCCAAGGTCGATGGAGGAATTGCTCGACTTGGTGGAGAGATATATGACCCTAAGAGGAGATAAACAAGCTGAAGTTTGGAAACTTTGAGGTAAAAAAAAAAAGAAAAATAAGAAAAGAGATGACCAGAAATACGGAGAGAGAAGTCGATCTCTAATAAAGTGCTTTCACGACTACACCCTACTGAATATCCCAAGGAAAGAGGTCCTATTTGCCATTCAGCATGACAATCTCCTTAAGAAATCGAGGAAGCTGATGGAGCCTGAAGCAATGAAAAAATCAAAAAAATATTGCCACTTTCATAAACAAAAGGGGCATGACACAGATGAATGCTTCAATCTCCAGGATGAAATTGGGAGGCTCATTAGACAGGGCCATCTCAAAAAATATATTGTTGTTGACACTTAGGCTAAATGGGGCAAAACTGACCCAACTCTCCACAGAGAAAGGTCAGTTAGCTAGAAGAGAGAGGACAAAGGAAAGAAACCCACCCAAGAAAATTGCCCACCCATTTAAGAAGTAATTGATATGATCGCTGGAAGTCCTACTAGGGGGGACTCTAAATCAATGAGAAGACAGACTTAGAGAAGGCTTGAGTCAACCAAAGCCTCATTGGTCGAAACAATGTTCCATTTATCAATGAGCGCCAAGCCCATTTCTTTCATTGATAGCGACTTGGCCCACCTCGAAGGAAAGAATATCAACCATAAAATTAATTATCATATGGTAGTCTTTGTTGAGATTGTCAACTTTGAAGTTAGGAAGGTTCTAATCGATAACGGCAGCTCAACCAATATTATCTTTCTCTTTACCCTAAAAAGAATGAACTTGGGGCAGCTGAAGTTTGAACTTGTGCAGATTCCTCTGGTTAGGTTTGGGAGGTCGATGATCATTCCGAAAGGATCCATCAATCTCTCGACATCGTTTGGGGAGGCCTCTTGAATGAAGACTTTGATGGTGAAGTATTTGGTGGTTGACGCCCCATTCACTTATAATGTTATTTCCGTGCTATTGTCTTGACTTATCATATAAAGATCAAATTTCCAACCTCAACCAGCATAGGTGAACTACTCTGTAACATCAAGAAAGCCTGGAGGTATTACAATATTTCAGTCGAGTCAAGCAAGTAAAAGACTCGACCACAATTGAATTTATAGTAGAACCCGATGAGACTCAAGCCAATAAGAAAAGAAAGTTAGAGTATACTTGAGTGGAGCTCGTTGGGGAGTTTAAAACAGTCAAGCTAGAACAAATGAACCCCAACAAGACAACTTGGATAGGCACAGATATGGGCCCCCACTTGGAGTGTTTGATGGTCAATTTCTTGAGGAGAAATATCGACATCTTTGCTTGAAAGACATCTGACATCTAGGGAATTGATCCCAATATGATTGTACACCGCCTTTATGTCGACCCCTCATACAAGTCGATCAAGCAAAAAATGAGGACATTTAATGTCGAGGAGACCCAGATCATCGAAGAGAAAGTTAGGAAACTCTTAGATGCAGGTTACATTATATAAATTCAATATCCATCTTGGCTTTGTAATATTGTATTCATCCCAAAAAATGAGGGACAATGGCGTATGTGTAACAATTTCACAAATTTGAATAAAGCTTGCCCTAAGAATCCTTACCCCCTGTCTCGAATATATTTACTAGTAGATTCTACTACTAGTTGCGAATTGTTGAGTATGATGGATGCATTTCAAGGCTATCATCAAATATTCATAGCCCCCAAAGATAGGGATAAAACTTCTTTTGTGGTTCCTAATAGAGTTTATTGCTTTTTGGTCACGCCTTTTAGATTGAAAAATGCTGGAGCAACTTACCAAAGGCTTGTCAACATTATGTTCAAGAACGAAATAGGCAAGTAGATAGAGGTGTATGTCGATGACATGATTGTAAAGATAAAAAAAGCCCAGGACCATTAGCTCGACCTCAATTTGACTTTTGCAATATTGAGAGCATTTGGTCTAAAGTTGAATCCAAATAAGTGTACCTTCAGGGTTCAACGAAGTAAATGTTTAGGTCATATGGTCAGTCAACAGGGCATTGAGGCCAATCTACAGAAGATTCAGGCCGTTCTAGACATCACCCCTCCTCGAATAGTCAGAGATCCTTGAATAGTCAGAGATGTATAGCGGTTGGTCAGAAGGATTATTGCCCTTGGGAGATTCATTGCACGATTGGCAGACAAGAGCTTGCCTTTCTTCAAAATTCTCAAAAATGCTAAGAAGATAGGTTTCCAATGGAATGAACAATGTGATCAGATGCTGGTTGAGTTAAAATAATATTTATCCTCATCCCCAATGCTTGCAAAACCTAAACTCAGAGAGGTCTTTCACATTTATTTGGTTGTTTCGGAGGCGTTGATCAACTCGATCTTGGTCTTGACTAGAGATAGAAGTTATTGATCAATTTGCTACTACAGTAAGTCACTCTAATGACTAGAGCATAACTACTTGGAGGTTGAGAAGTTTGCATTGGCGATAGTCATCATGGCTTGAAAGATGCATTCATATTTCCAGTCTCATGACATGATAATGCTGGCCAACCAGTTGTTGATGCAGGTGTTGTTGAAGCTAAATACCTCCAGAAGGTTAACCAAATAAGCCATTGAATTGGAAAACTTTGATATTACCTTTCAGCCGAGAACAGCCATGAAGGCGCAGGTCTTAGCAGACTTTATCGCTGAACGAGTCGACCTGCCTAAAAAAAATAGCAAAGCCTCTCTCACTTGAACTTTACACATTGATGAATCTTCGACCACATTCAGAGGGGGAGTAGGAGTGGCTCTCCATTCCCCAATAGTGAAGGATATGATTTTGCAATCAAGCTCGACTATGCAGTTACTAATAATGAGGCAGAATATGAGGCTCTCTTTGCTGGAATGAGAATGGCACTCAATTGAGGTGTCAAGCACCTATCTGCGATCATAGATTCCCAATTAATAGCAGAATAGGTTGAGGGAAATTTTGAGGCTAAGGATTCCAAGATGAGCAACTACCTGGCGGAGGTTAGAAAATTGCAGCAATCATTCAAAAAGTTCACCCTCAGTCAAGTACCTCAATCTGAGAACGAGCGTGCGGATGCCCTATCCAAATTTGTTAACTCGACCAGGGGAACACAAAACAGTACAATAACGTTTCTTATCGCTAATCGGCAATCAATTGACTTACCCAAGAAGAACCTAGTAAGGAGCATTGAGAAGGCAATCCCTTCATGGCAGGATCCGATAAAACTTTACTTGAGTCATGGCATAATCCCTGAAGACAAAAATGAGGTTCGACGCCTTCGAAGATAAGCTGCCAAGTTTGCACTAGATGAGCATGACCAATTATATAAGAGGTTAATCTCTAGACCACCCCTAAGGTACCTAGATCCCAACCAAGCTCATGAAGTATTGTAAGATATCCACACAGGCATGTGTGGGAACTATTCCAAGGAAAGATCCCTTACACATAAAAAAATTAGGTATAGATACTTTTGGCCGACATTACTAAAAGACTTTATGGATTTTGTTCAAAGATGTACATTATGCTAAATTTATTCTAACCTATCGCATCAACCCGCCACACCCATGCTCAATGTTCAAATTTCTTAGCCATTCGATCAGTAGGGGGTCGACATTTTGGGCTCATTGCTGAAGTCAACAGGTCAACAAAAGTTTGTAATCATGGCGGTTGAGTATTTTACCAAGTGGGTTGAGGCCAAGACTATCCTAAAGATAATCAATACAGCTATCAAGGGTTTCATCTGGAAAAATATTATTTGCCATTTTGACCTACCTAAGATCCTTATTTTAGACAATGGGACTCAGTTCTAGAGCCAAAGTACTAGAAGTTGGTGCAAAACCTTAGGAATTACCCAACACTTTACTTCGGTAGGTAATTCTTAGTCGAACGGCCAGACAAAGGTGACAAACAAAATGATCCTCAATCATTGAAAGCCAGGATATAAGATACTGGGTCGAGCTGGGTAGACAACCTCCCAGAAGTGTTGTAGGCATACAAGATAACTCTCTGAACAAACATGTTCACATCCTTTACAATCTAGTCTATCGGTCCAAGGCAATCATCCCCTCAGAACTCATTCAACATATAGCTTGAGTCATTCACTTCCACTTGCTTAGAAACACATCAAAAAGGAAGCTCGACCTCAAGACTATTGATGAGCGAAGACAAGAAGCTTATAATACTATGCAGTACTATAGATCAAAAATGACGGAGAACTATAACAAATGGGTCAAGCTACGCCATTTTAAGGTTAGAGACCTCATTCTCAAAAGGTGGAAGTATTTAAGAATGTTGGTAAACTCGATTTAAAATGAAAGGGACCCTATACCATGGTGAAGGTATCAAAGCATAACACTTACTGACTTGCTAACATGGATGGAGATGAGTTCCTTCGCCCATGGAACACCATCAACTTGAAGAAATTCTACATATGACATCATACTGTAATCATCCTCATATTCTATGATATAAATAAAGTTCTGGCAACACTGTTACCATTTGTTTGCATTGTCATAGCCGTATCTACCTTGCACCATTCCAAGTTTCAAGTCGACCTCGCAGTTAACAAACAAGTAGCTTCACGCTGCCACATAAGTTTCAAGTTGACCCTGTAGTCAACGAACAAGCAACTTCATGTTGCCACTCGAGTCCCACGTTGGCCCCATAGTTGATGGAAAAGCAGCTTCACGCTGCTACTAAAGTTTTGCATCGACCTCGTAGTCAACAAAAAGTAGCTTCACGTTGCCCAATCAAATTTCAAGTCGACCCCACAGTTGACATGAAAGTAGCTTCACGTTGTCAAATTAAAATGCTAAATTGACTATGCAGTTGACTTAAAGCAACTACATGTTACCAAGTCAAGGGTTTTTAGCCCAAACTATATAATCGATGCAGTAGTCGATCAACAAGATGACCATAAAATAATGAAAATCAATTATAAAGTTGAGCAAAGTTGTGAAAATAAACTGTTAAAGTGTGTTTCGGCAAGACCATGCATATCTCTCAACACTAATCAATAAATGATAAAGCTTTGATTTTCTTGATAACTAATACGGTTATCAACTATTTACCTATACAATTATCATAGTAAAGTGGCATTCGACAAAGAAAGCTATGGAATTGATTCGATAAGAAAGATAGTCAAAATCATATTTCATTCAAAGGAATGTTTATTACAATAACATCCTATTACAAAAAAAAAAAGAAGAAAAGAATAGAGCAAAGGAAACAATAATGGTAGAGAGTTCATAGATTAAGTCTGGCTTGACCCGACATCGACACCTTCTTTCTAGTTTTGATCGAGCTCTGGCATCGCCGACACGAGCAGTTGAATGACTTGAGATAGTTGTGAAGATCTCATGACATCGCTCATGAAATTAGTTGAGCGTAGCATGTATTATTTGACGTTAACCTGCTCCTCCCTCAGTTCAAAGGCAAGGTCCTCAGTGAAGGCAAATGCATTTGCCAATTTAGCCAGCTTAGCCTTAACCTCAGCCTATTTCTGTTGGGCCTCAATCATGGGCTTGAAGAAAGCATTTGTTGTAGTATCTTTTTTCCTACCCTTATTGATCGCCCCCTCTTCGAATTCGGGTTAAGGCTACAGCTTCTCATCTTGAGCAGAGCTTACTTTGTTTTTATTTTTTGCCCAAAAAGTGTAGCCTAGATACTCAAGCTACTTTACTACCTTGTCGAATGCTTCTTGAGCATCATCGATAGATAGAACCACGCTCACGTCTTGGAAGGCCGAGTTCAGTATGAATTGTTCCACCACCTCCCACCATAATATAGGGAGATATCAAGAGAAGGTCGCTTGAGCCTCCTTGAGTGCAATTGTGTGACCGGCTAATAAACCAGAGGAGTAGCTCACCTGCATATCTAAATAGGCCTTTTTCAGCACAAAGTCCATTCGACCTCTCTCCTCAACAACCTCGACTAGCTGTTGGTTCTTGGTATTGAGCTGTTCCCAAAGCTCAACCACCTCTTTTGTTAGCTGGCCGATCTGTAGTTGGAAAAACTCGAGCTGAACCGTAAGGGTCTCTAGATCCCCTCCTTCTTGTAGCTCCTTACAATCTGCTAAGGCCAACTTCGACCGACGATAAAAGTGGTATTCCAGCTAGCTCACTTGAAACAAAGGGTATCAGCAAATAATGTAACTTTTTGAAAAAAAAGAAAAACTTAATGAGAAAACAGCTGACCTCATACTTACCATATTGCTATGGTAAGTCAGAGCCCTGAGTGTGCTAACTTGACTCAGGCCTATTAGTCTCCATTGATCTATGGAGAAGAGCTCAATCATCATCCACTAGAGGGCGTTGGTTCCTGTCATCCCTAATTTTATGATAGAGGTGGAATCAGTTACCTCCATAATGGGGTTAGGCATGAAGCGGGGCGATTCTAGTTGGAAAAATTGAAACAACACCCAATTGTTAGCTTGCTAAACAAGTTGTAGCCCATTATCATCTTCTGCTTGCCCTTGTCGCTCGCTATTTTTTTGGGCACCAAACCTCCCTATTCGGTCATTTGTCTTATGCCCCGACCTACGGGGCTGCTTTGAACATGCTCCTTTATGGTATGCTGAGGCATCTACTTGATTTAGAGTGCAGTGGGGGCAGTAGTCAAGCGGGTCGAGGTAGTAGGCTCTACTACACGGACCTCTAGTCAAGCAATCACTAGGCGACGCTTATCGTTTCTTTGGGCTATTACCATAGCCTCTACTCGACTGTAGGCTATTACTTCTTCTTGATCTACCAACAAAAGATAACAAAAACCATTAAAATCAAGCAGAAAGATATTTCTATAATTATCACAGTAGACAAAGATCTCTACCTAGCTGGTTGCCTATGAGCAAGTTGAGCACAGTTGAAAACAAGCTAGCTAACACCAAATATCTCTCCTCGGTCAAAATCGAGGCCTCAATATGCCCAAAATTGACTAGGTCCCAAATAAAAGTGTTGGGCCAGCTGGGCGTTTGGTTCCTTAACATTTCCACATGCCCCCTCCATCACCCCCTTGGAATATTAAACTCTTTAGGCCCTCGAACATTAAAAAAATATTTTTTTCACTCCGGCCATACTAGGAGGAGGGGGCTACCAAGAACTTTCAACACAGATGCACTGTTAAATAATAGAACCCAAACTCCTCAGTGCTACCTGATTTTTGGGACATAGGTAAATGGAACAAATTGAAAAAATTAGCAAAAGAGGCTTATTGAACAGGTACATCAGCATAACGAAACTGTAGATTGTGGTGAAACAGTTGGGAAAGAGTTGGGTTATACAAACCTCGAGGTCCACTAGGAGGTCAACTATGGCTGGTGCTAAAGGAAACCTAAGGCTGCACCTCAATCCCTCTTTAACACACTAGTATGCATCCCTTTAGAGGTTGATGTATCCTACCCCGATGCTAGGGCACCAAAAGTTCATATTCGTCAGGGATATGATACATTTCCCTAATTCGAACTAAGTTAGCAGGGGAGATCTTAGACACTATTTCATTATAATAGTTCGGTGTACATAATCGACCCTGTGATGCCAGTGCTTACTAAGGCGCACATCGCCCCCAGAAGTAGCCCTATGAGTACTCAAGCTATTAGAGGTCGAGCTATCACTCGATGAGCTATTAGAAGTATTATTAGACGCGTGCCCAGATGCACTTTCACCCCCAACCTTCCCCTAAAACTGTACACCTTCGGACCTAGTGTCCTTACTATTGGAAGCACTTGAAATCTTTACAAAGAAAAATGAAAGAAAACACAAGCTTGCAAAGAACTTACAGTTGGTAGCTTGAAAACTCTAACGTGTAGAAAAGAATTAGAGAACTCTCAAGGCAAGAACTTGACCAGACTAAATTCAGCAAAAGTGAAAAATAAATATTTCTACCCCACTTATTTAAAGGCATTTGGAAGCAGGAACTCAAGCAGTAGTAATAATTGCACTGCCGCCCCTTGGCACTTCATATTCTACGATGTAATTGACGCATTAAATGAGCAAAATTGTCAAAAACCCAGGTCAAGTATTCAAAAACCCCAATCGAAAGTTCAAAAACCTGGTCGAATACATATAACCATCATTCAGTTGTCTACTTCCTATTTTTTCTCGTCGACAGGCTTGATTAGGACCGCGACTGTGGGGGGACTCATGTATGGGATAGCCTAATGGCCCAACCTAACAAACTATCGACCTCAGAGAGGGCCCCTAGGCCTACTTAACACGCACAAACCCTACTGCACTTTTAGACTTAGCTGGGCAAGATCACTCGACCATAACAACTTGGTTGACTGGATTACTCTCGACCATACCCAATAGGAGGCTTTAAGCCACTTTATCCATTCAACCATCCCTTTGGTCGACTGTCTTGTCTGTTCGATTATTGTCAACTAAAGTGCTCCAACACTAACTCATATCCTTGCCGTATTTAATGCCCTGACAAGTAGCGTGTCACCCAGTACAGTCTCTGCCACTAACTCTGACAGGGAGGCACACCCTCAGAGTATTATTCATCCTGAAAAGTAGGAGATGATGCTACCTGAAATAGTATTGGGATTGGATATGACCAATAATCCTTAGGCAAGGACAAGAGCCCTCTACACTTTGTAGGGGCATCTTAGACATATCATGCACTAGGAGAAAGATATAAATATATCACTATCAGCCACACTCTAGGTAATGCCACATACACTTATACTCTTACTTTTCTATTCGATTACCTCATTTCGATCAGAACTAACTTGAGTATTAGAGTGTCTTCATCAGGGGCACCTCGACTAGTTTAACGTTTGCTGTTAGTTGCAGATCTCAGACCTCGAAGAATATCATTATTGGATCATTCGACCACTTAGGTCGAATAAGCCCAAACACTACCCTATTCATTAAATACGACTTTCAACCTTATTACATATATATTAAATATTTTTTTATATGAATATTTAATTAAAAATTAAATACACTTGATATAAATATAATAAATTAAAATACAAGAATAGAATAGAAGATTCAAAATGATAATATTGGGTTGAATTAGATTAGTTTGATTATTTCATTTTGAAAATTTATTTGTAAATAAAAATTTGTTTGATTTTACTTTTTAAAAATAACTCTATCTATAAAATGAACTTTTCAATATTTAGTTTTCATATCGGTGGTCATTTGATCAAGTGACATAAGTTTTACATATATAATGTAAAGTCAAAGGTTCAACTTATTAGACTTCTAACATGAGTGTGTATAAATTATAAAAAAAAATCATTATGTAGTTTTCATAGGTATTGTTAAGTAAATAACATTTAAATGATAGAGAAAACTTTAAAGTCAAGAATTTTGAGATACCCTTCATTGGGCCTTAATTGGGCTTCATGCTAGCCCTCTTTTCATTTGCAATAGCCCACCTAAAGCATTGTCAACGAATTAAATTTGGATTGAATAAATTATATTTGAATTCAAATTCGATTATTAAAATTTAAATTCAAATCCATCCTGACATTCTATAGGATCTTTGTTAATTAATACTATATTCGAATTTGATAGTTATCCAAAATTAAATTAAAAAAAATCAACTTGATTTAATATTTTTTCTTCTTTTCTTTTTCCTTTGGGATTGCATAAAAATATTATATTTATAAAGTAAATTTGCATCATATTTGAATTTTTAATAAATTTTTATTATATTAGTTCAAAAGTTAAATATTTAAAAACTAAATCCTTATTTCACATTATATTAATATATAGGTGAACTATTATATATTATTATATTTCACATTTTATTAGTATCCATTTTATTTTTTAGGTTAAAAACTCAATATTAATAGCATAATATAAATGTTACTATAGATATTAGGTCAATATAATATATATTTATATAGATTTATTTTAAAAATTTTATTCATATTATATATAAAAGTATTAATTTTTTAAAATAAAAATTCGAATTTGGATCTTTAGTGGATTAGATTGTTTAATTTTGTATCTGATTCACTTGTTTTGAAGTATAAATATTTATAATTAAATTTTATTTATTAAATATTTTAATCAAATAAAAATTTTAAAATTCAAATTAAATTTTGATCCATTGACAGTCTTAATTTAGTTGAACTTTGCAAGCCATGATACCTAATTAAATCTTAGGGCTGGAGCCCAAGTAATAACAGGGGCCGTTATGCTCACATGAGAAGCCCCAATCATTAGCGGAGTCCCACCAAATCAGTGCTGGAGAAATGAGAAATCTGTTCGGGTTCAACGGGTGAACAGTCATGCCCTAGAGACAGTGAGCCCAATTAGGATGATTTTCAGATTGCAATCCCCAAACAAGTGATACATAGTTTATTGCAATTTTTCCTTTTTTTGCTAATTTTAACTCATTACAGTAATTCGGATGGAAATGATCTTTCTTGTTATTGCTTACGGAATTAAGAGTCAATTCTGAACCCAACTGAATGTTATAATTCTTTAATATGAGTTCTCGTTAATTTTATACCAATTTGTTATCAATTTATTTTTCTTAATCTGTATAAACTCATAGGAGCCACGCCTTTATTATTCAATGGAAATGAATCGAAGTTGATAAGAGTTAATTGATGCTTCCCTTGAAAATTCCTATTGGATGGCTTGAGTTACAGTGACAAAGATGTAAGATGAGTCGATGTTATCAAAGGTAATAATTTTTATTTAATTTTTTTTTGAATAACACGTTTAACATCATATGAATCTCAATTAATTAATAAATATGTTTGGACACGAGGGGAAAAAAATATTGACAAGTAGTATTTTGCTTTTTCTTTTCACTTGCTTCCAATTACCATTCTCAACCTATTTCAATCTCTCTTGCTGTCCTCTTGAACTTTTAGCTTGTTGGACCTTTAGAGGAGCAATGAAGTTTTTGTAGTTGATTCACAATAGTTGATTCACATATACTTATTTTGACTGCCTATTTATTTTCTATTGATTCTTATGAATTGATCATACATTAGAATATGATTATAGGAATTACGTATATCTATACATATCTTCAATTTTTATTAAATTAATATCAATCTTGCAATATTCTTTTATATTAATTAAAAATTCAATCTATATTCAATTTGACTATGCCCACTTGTCACATAGTAGCATAATGACTGATTACTTATTTTACTTATGAATTAGTACATAAAAAATATAGATTTTTATGTTCATCCATAGCCAAATTGGGTATAGCCTACCATTCCCCAACTTTACACACATCGGTTGGGCAAAAACTAACTACGTAGAAAATATGTATTACATCAAAATTTTTTGCATACAAAATGCAACCGGGCACTATTGATTGGCTATAGTGTAGCATGAATTTTTGTTTTCATCTTAGTGCGAGGATCATAAACGAAATGTTATGGTAGCTCATTTGACCTTGCTCTTACTCCTCACACCAAAGGGTTATGTTCAAATTTATTGGGCCTATAGTATTTGCATCAATCCATTTTGGGTCTTCTATTATAATTCTGTATTTGCATCAATTCATTTTGAATCTTCTATTATAAT
>JACGDI010005377.1:948661-993648 GCA_014898725.1 Jacaranda copaia
ACCCCAGTCATGAGGAAAACCCAAGTACACCTGATAAGGGTACTTGGGTAAAATTAAACCCTCATCAGATTATAAATTCTACCAGCACCACCACGCTCAAGATAATGCAATTATACTATTCACTACACACCTTCTCTATACTCTCGATTCTACTAGAAATCTGACTTGAGCGTCGGAGTGCCTTAGTTGGGGCACCTCGACTAGTTTACGTTTGTTCTTGATTGCAGATCTCAAGCCCAATACCATACAAATCCACCGGAGTTCCGGACCGATACGCTCCTTGTAGCATCAGATTCATTATTTTCTAAAAAGATTATGGGCGCAAGTTCATTTGATATAATAGTTTCGTACGAGCTCACTTTAAATTTTTAATTACAATTTAAAGATGTATACATAAATATAATGTAGAATACATTGATAAAATAATTAAGATGGAAAATTTGATTGAAATTTGGATATTGAAGCATTAATTTCGATAGCTGATGATAAATTAAAATATTATAAAAACAGAAAAAAGAAAGAAACACATATGAGGTTGAAGATAGCAAAGTTAAAGCCCTAGAAAACTCCTACTTTTAATTTTTTTCTTCTTTCTTTCCTTTTCATTTTTTTTTTGAAAAAAAAAATCAATAACTCAACTTTCGAATGGACCACAAGGCATTAAGTTCTCCACTATAATTCCCCGGATGCTGATTTTACCTCCCCGGAGCATGCATTGGTAAGAGAGAAAGGCAGTCAGATCCGGCTAGCAAACAAGCAAATTCCCTGAAAAAAATTGCAGTCTCCAATCCAAACAAGCATGCCTCCTTTCACGCTACCCCAAAAATTACGTTTAAGCTTTTACCCACACATTCACATTAATCAACGTTCGTATTTTTAGGGCAAAAATGCACCTTCACCCTCTATCTTTAATGAATTACGCTGATATGTCCATTGGTCAATTGATTCAAGGATTATTCTTATATTTATATATGTAAAATTTAAAATTAGAATTCTAACAAAATTTTTGGTGGCTCTTGTAATTGGAATAGATTCGGCAGCTGTTGAAGAAATCTTAGTTTTTTCTTTTATCTAATGAGTGGGGAATTTACTTTAAAATCGTCCATTCTGCACACACTCTAAAGTATATATTTCAATAGGAATCACATAAATGTAAGTTAGAAACTTTCAGTAAAATGTCTACTAATCATTGAACAAATAAAGTACATTAATCAGTTTAAGAATTTGCGACTTATTTATTCAATAACTTTACTATTAGACATTTCAAAAAAGGTACAAATAATTATAGTAAAATTGACCTATTGACCCATCGACTTTTTTGACAATGTGAACATAGTAATTTAAGTAATTTTCATTCTGTAATACCGCATGCATGTATAAATAAAAAGAAAAATATGAATTGTGTAATATGTTGAGTAGTCAATTGACCAAATAATATTACTATTACAAATATATTATGTAAAATTTGAGAATTTTACCAAATTCTTGATGAGTGTGTGTATAAAAATTGAGCGCAAAAAAAGATAAAAAGAAAAAAATAAAAACGATGACAATTGGCATGTGTTTGTGGGCATTAGCCTTCATTGAACTCCAGCTGCCTGCCCCCATAGCTTTATTTGGGTTCAGCTGCCCCTCCGCTAATTCACATGAGTGATGAGAACCTTTGATTTGGGGTGGGATCCAAGGGTGGGGGAAAAGTCATGGTCACTCATCCAAATCTATTAACACCTGCATATATTGTGTATTTTTTGAAAATTTGTTTGTTTGTGGACTTGGCGTGGAACAAATAATGACTTGTTTGCTATTTTTGAGTGAGGTGTGATGGGCATAAGTACCCTAAAAGGGATTCTTGAATTTTCTTCCAAGGCACGTTTTGGTTTTCTTGAATGGAAAATTGAAATCTCATTCATTTTTGGGGCATATTTACCAAAAAATCTAACTTGTTAATTGTAAATGTGGTTGGAATAGAACCATCTTGAGAAAATCTCGATGCTTGATTTCGAAATTCACTCAAACCACTTCATTTCTAAATGCTAGGCATAGAAATTTAAAGTCCAAACCAAACTCACCAATCATCTTCTTTCTAAACCTCATTGAACCAACCATTGAATTTAATGCTGCACGTGTCATATGCATACCACATACCATTATGGGAATTGGCTTTAATGCCATTGGATAATATAAATAGCTAGTTCAAATATATAAAAATGAAAAAAAAAAGAGAGTATTGATATTCAATTGTTATTGAATTATTGAATAATATAAACAATTCATTCATAAATGCTGAATGATAGAAAAATAAATGATGACCTTTAATTGAAATATATTGTATCTGATTCATTCACAAGAAATAAAAATTTATATTAAATCCAAAATGGGTTTGGATTGTACTTGACCCATTGCTAGTTTTCCCAATCCTCTCCTTTTATTTTGCTAAAAGGCTATTTATAGCCAACTACTCCAATCATTTCATGTTGGATTATGAACAACAGTGTTTGGTTAATAATTTAGCTCCCTGGTAACAACAAGATCATAAATTTGTGTGTGAAGAAAAACACTTCACATTTTGACAACTTTCTCTAAGTATAGACCCCTCAGAAAGGGAGAGCAGAGGCTTCTCATATACTTTAACCTGTTTTCTATTCTGTCCTCTTCTGAGGTATTTGAGTGGGGAGTTCCCATTCTGTACTGTCTGTTGGCCTCTGAACAAAAAAACTCTTCTCCTTCAAAATTTTTGAAGTACAAAACATGAGATACATACGTACAGCCAGCCTGAAGAGGCTGTTTTCCCTCAGACGCCAGAGTTTAGACGAAGAATTGCCAAAAGATTGTGACTTTAGTGCTGAAGAAAATCAGCCCACTGCTCCACAACCATCAGAGCATTTTCAAAAGCCCACTTGGAAATGCTTTTCCTATGAAGAAGTCTTTGCTGCCACCAATGGCTTTTCCTCAGGTCCACTCCCATTTAAAATTTTCAGTTTAAAAATGTCATCTTTTTATCATTTTTGGCCCATTTTGAGGTGAGATATTATTTTTTTCCTTCATCAGATAATATGGTTGGTAAAGGAGGGTATGCAGAGGTTTACAGAGGAGTTCTTGAAGATGGGCAGGCAATTGCTGTCAAAAGATTGACAAAAGCAACAAATGATGAGAGGAAAGAGAAGGAATTCTTGACAGAGATTGGAACACTTGGCCATGTTTCCCATCCAAATGTAACAGCACTTCTTGGCTGTTGTATTGACAATGGGCTTTATCTCATTTTCCAGTTCTCCTCAAAGGGTTCTGTTGCTTCTCTTCTCCATGGTATAAATGATAAAAAAAATTATGAAATTCTGTATTTTTCAGACTGATTTTGGGAAGAACAAGGAAGAAAGAATGTTTGTCCTTGCTGTAACTTGTAAGATTACTAAATGTTTTTGTTCTTCTCTTTTCCCAACATTTTTTCGTCTAGATGAGAAATCCCCAACTATGGACTGGAAAACAAGGTACAAAATTGCAGTTGGAACTGCTAGAGGCCTACATTACTTGCACAAGAGTTGCCCCAGAAGAATAATACACAGGGACATTAAGGCTTCAAACATTTTATTGGCTGCAGACTTTGAACCCCAGGTACAATTTCAATACATGGGTAACATTTTCTTGAAGAAATAGTATATATTGCAAATGGGGCTAATAAGGTTGTCTGTTTCAGATATCTGACTTTGGGTTAGCAAAATGGCTTCCATCGCAATGGAGTCATCATTCCATTGCCCCAATAGAAGGGACATTTGGGTACAGAACTATCCTTGCCATTCTTGAAATAGTTCAACAGTTTTTTTCTACAATGAGGGACAATTGACATAGTTGTTGAATATATTCTCCAGGCACTTAGCGCCAGAGTATTTCATGCACGGGGTTGTAGACGAGAAGACGGATGTATTTGCTTTTGGGGTCTTTTTACTGGAGCTTGTTTCTGGAAAGAAACCTGTGGATAGTTCTCATCAGAGCTTGCATAGTTGGGTAATGCCCTGTTTCTATAATTCAAGATTTGTTCGAATTGTGACATATATTTGTACTTATATCCTACTCATTAAATGTATAGGCCAAACCTATACTGAATCGAGGAGATATGAAAGAGGTTATTGATCCAAGACTCAGAGAGGATTATGATCTAATTCAACTCAGTAGACTTGCATTTGCAGCCTCTCTCTGCATCCGAGCTTCCCCAATTTGGCGCCCGAATATGAGTGAGGTGATCATTTTACCAGCATACTTCAATTGACATTTTCAGACAATTTCATCTACTAGGAAACTTTTTTGGTTGCAACATAAATGAACTAGGAGACAAAGGTTTTCTTTTTTTTAACATCAAATACAAATCAAGAAGTACTTTGATCATTTCTATCTTCCCATTCAACGTAAGGACTAAGAAAATTCAACTCCTACTCTCCTAGTTGCCTTAGTCCTTCATGATGTAAAATTGTTTCTTGAATGCATACTCTTTGTTATTGTCTTAATACGAGTATGAGAATTCTAATGACAGATGTGAAGGGATATTTATTAAATTCATGTCATTGGCCTAATCCTACGCCATTTTATCCGGTGATTCACCTAAACTTATGCTAAGCTGATTGAGTTTACTGATAGCGACCTTGATACAAAATCAGCACGCCTGTTTAATTTAATCAATTTGGAACTCTGCTTAATAAAAGACAGAGATCATCATGCAGGCAACAGAACCTCCATGGTTGACCGGCCGACAAGCGATTTGGCAATTTATAATAAGATAGATTTTCTACCAAAAACAACTTCTTATCTGAAATGGTATCTAAATATAATCTCGAGATGATAATTATCTTCTAATAGTGAAATTGTAAGTCGTAATGACTGTTTAAGGGACTTTTGTTTATTTCCCACACTCCATTCCAAACGCTCTGCTGATGTTAGTGCCTCACCTAACCATAATCTTTGTGCTCTATTAGGGAAATAATCCGTCTTATTCTTTTTTTTTTTTTTTTTTTTTTAATGTCCGTCTTATTCATGTGATTAGAAGATAATTGTCTGATTATGACAGGCTAAAAACATAGGGAAAGTGGTCCTTAAAAGGTACCTAAGTTCTTTTATGTAACACAAGGGTAATTTTTTTTGGGAGTCGAATTTTGATGTTATTTCTTTTGTTTTAACTAGCTAATGCTGTAGATTGAGACAAGAAGAATTCTATTTACAGTATGACAACCTTGTTTGCTTCCTGAAGTTCATACAAAAACAATGCTGAGGTACCATAATGTAATAATATAGTCTATGCATATTTATGGGAGCTGCTAGTTGTCCCATTATTGACTATGTCAAAATAAAACTCTAAATTCCTGTTCCTGTTTGATTCAATCCAGCACAGTTTGTGAATCAAATGCCTTAAAATAATATATGCAGCTGAGGCAAATGCTGCTATACGTGTCGTTTCTACTGTTTTTTATATTCTTATAGTAATCGATACGATGCAGATTTTCTATGCTAAATAATCAGAATAAAATTTTGGAGCTTTATGGCATTTAAAATTTAAGTTCGATGTCTGATGCTGACAGGTGTTGGAGGTGATCTTATTGGAAGAAGAAATAGACAAGGAAAAATGGAGGATGCCTGAGGAAGAGGAAGATCAAGAAGAGTTCTGGGGTTTTGAGGATCTTGAGTGTGAATGTGAATGTGAATGTGATACTTCCTCCTTCTCAAACTCCCCACATGACTCAATCTCAACTGGGAGTTCCTATAACCGGAAAACCAATTCTGCCCTGGTAGTAACTTGACATGTAAATATCAGAATAGCATAAGGTACAAGGATGCATATATATATATATATATATATATGAATATGTGTTTTTCTCTATGTTGGAACTAATCTAGCTGCATTACACCAATTTTGACCTTTTCTTTATCTTTTGAGTTGCCCTTCCTGCCCGATCGGCCACTTAAGATATTTGGTTTCTATATAAATGTGGTAAACAAAATGAATCACTTCTAATAAACTTGTAAAGCAGTTTATGGGGAGGGTTTCCCATAAAATATATCGTTTCTTGCGAGTGAAAATGATTATGTAGCTGTAGATGGTGCTATACAAACATTAAATATTGGTTAGCCATTCAAAATCTTTTGTCTCTATTTGAATCCGATGAAAAAAATAAAATCACTTCTTATAAATTCGTTGAGAATAATTTGAATCTAGTTTATGACCTATTAAAAGTAAAAGGTGGCTTTAATCGGATCTTCATGGATAGAAAAAAATATTTTACGTGCAGATTTATTGAAATAGTTCGACATATTATTATACATTGAACATATTATGATGTTAAAAACTTTCACCTCAGGTCGATTTTTGTTCATAATCAAGACTTAGATGTAAGAATGAAGGGCTAATAGGTTACCAAGTGGTTTTATACTCTATAGGCAGGTGCAATTATTAAAGACATCATTCTTCTAAAATTTTAAAACAATAATACTTATTCATGCAACTAAAAAAATTCACGTGAATCACTGTGATTGTCCCAAAAATAAACTAAGAACGACATTTATTGAAAAGAAAATCAAGATATTGTGAAGATGGAATTCTGGCTACTGATTAAACTCCACAGGACAGGCCAACTCATTTATATGAATCAACTTTAGGATAAGTTTTCACAATGCCAATATGGCCAATGAGTTCCAGCAGGAAAGAGGGTAATTCTGTCGGACTTCTTGGCCCTAAAAAAATAATAATACATAGTCCAATGATTTTAGACATGCCTTGTAAAATACTCTTTGGGGGGATGGGGTCCTTCTGGTGAATATCTTTGGCATTATATTGGAATGCACAGAAGTCAGGAACGTGATGGGAGATTGACTGACTTAATGCAAAGACTTTTGCAAATTATTTACAAAATGATTAAGTTTGTCTTTCTAAACAAGTGGGATTTGATTTATTCAACCCAAAAATCAGGATAATTACCACATTTTTTTTAATCCCTGAAATTGTCACTTTCTCAAAGCAACTTTGTTATTTGGATTTTGTAATAATGTATACTTTTTGGGATTTATGAAGATGAGGGGATACTATATTTGTATAAATCAATAACCTATCATGATATTCCAACCATTATTTTTGACTTAAAAAGACTAAAATGTCCTTAATCATAGGTCGAGGGATCATTGTCATGGCGTGCTACTGGGGTTGTGCCCATGAGTTTATAAAGAGGCCCTTGCAAGTCCTTTCAAACTTAGTATCCATCAAAATCTTAAAAACTTTACCTATTAAAGTGATTTAGAACATAGGGCAAATAATTTACCTTAATAATTAAAAGGATGGTGAGTTATCTCAGATGAACACATAATCAGAGTAATCTTTTAAATTCCACCATCCTCACAGCATAATCATCATTTTATGCTTAGAAATACTGAAATGCCCTTGATGCTAGGTAAAGCCTATTCTGGTTGTGGTGTACAGTATTATTAGAATCGTGCACATGAGTTACAAAGGAGGTCTCCCATAAATCCATTCTGACTAAGTATTTGTTGGGATCTAAAGTGCTATATAAATAAAAATTAAAATTTTTATCATAATCACAAAGTACGTTATTTAAGTCATATAAATGCAAGCACAGTAACGATTCAAATTACAATATTACTATGCAAGCAATACATAATTTTAAAATAATTTTTCAACTTTATAATTTAACCACCAGAATGATCTAGTAATTAATTAGCCACCCGACAAAAAACCAATTCATGCACTTAATTCAATTTATTTCCTACCTATTTACTAAACCCAAATTCAACACCAAATGGTTCAAGTGGGTTGAGGCTTGATTTTGACTTCCTCCAAATTATTTTAATAATTATCTTTTTGTTCTTCAAGTATATACCGAAATACATCCAAAAGTTTAACTCAATGGACACTATAAACGTGACAAAGAAGTGTTCGATTGATACGTCACGCTATCATAGCACGGGTGCTGTTTATTCTTTTCCCCAGGTCATTGCCAATGGACCCTTTACCCCAAAGTTCAATAAATTTTGATGATAACATTTGCCGACCTTCAATAAACTCAAAATAATTACTCTAAAATATGTTGGCTTTTAAAGTCATTTAAAATTGCCCAACTCTTTGCTCGTGCTTATATGGCATCACCCATTATATCACTACTCAATTAAAGAAAACCTCCAATACAACTCAATCTTTGGAGGTATAAGCTATTTTCCCCATGATATATAAGTTGTTTGAAAATAACTTTGTCAATTAAATTCGTTGATGCTCTTGGAAGAAATTATAGTCGCATAATATATAATCTTAAAAATATAATTTGAGAAAAACTTCATGTCGTCCACTTGAATATGTATCTAACTGAATTTCAAATTATTGAGTAAAAATATGATGTGATCATATTTTATCTGGCAAGTTATAATTCAGTAGAATATACATTCAATTGAATGACATGACATGAGCTGTACATTATATTTTAATTCTGACGAAACTTGTCTATTACATGTCTCCAAAACCTTATTTCAATGTCCATGTCAATCTTTATCATACAACAAGTGCTTTAATCTTCATTAATCCAACATTGTCGCCTTCAACAATACTATGGAAATAACTAAGATATCTTAAGTAAATGAAGAAGACTCTTACTCAAATTTTTAATTAAATAATAAAGGATGTTATCTGTAACTAAAAGCAGCTGACAACATCATAAAATTTGTTAAAGTAAATGACAAATGAACCTATGATTAATTAAAACTTAAGACCTGTGCTTTCACAACATTTGTATGTAAGAGAATGCAAATATGTTTGAGTGTATGAAATCATAGTTTGGGGGAGAACAACAGCTGGCTTCTTTATAGTGTTGACGATGTTGTCTCAACTGCCAGTGCAATGGAAAGAGAACCTTCACATAAATTTGAGTGGCCCAAAAACAAAATGAAAAAGTTCATCATAAAGTGCCTCCCCCCCCACCCCTCAAGTTGCTAGATTTTCTCAAGCCTAAGTTGATAATTTTAAAGGAATAACATTTCAATAATTTGAATAGGAGCATGTGAGTGGCAGTTGATGAACAGATAAGATATTTGGCTCTTTTTAATGATGGGATTCAGTTCTTAATGCACCAAATGCCACTCAAGCACAGAAGCTATCAAAGGAGTTTGTTGAACCTCTAATGCCTTTACAGGGGAAAAGGGCAGTTAGGTTATCTAAACCATCTTGATTCTTGAGCATCTGTCCCCTTTATTCTGTCAATTACAAAGAATGAGAATAAATTTTGGTATATTGGTTGTTTACCATAATGATCCCATTGGAGCTATTGGAATCATTTTCTTGTGTCTATAGTGCATAGGATTTTGCAGTTTTTAGATGGAACTTAATGATAAGCTTAGCACATAATGATATTGGGCCATTCTTAATTGATTGGATTCTATCGTTATATAATTCAATTGTTTTTTCTAGCGAATTCGTATTGGTTGTAAAGTTTCTTTTACTTCTTTTGTGATATTAATTTACTGTCGGTCACCTAAAAATATTTTGCCTTATAAACTGAATTTTACTAATTTACAAAGAATTCCATGTCTTAATGAATTATGAACTAACGATACTTCTAGTGACTGAGCTTTGTCCTTCTAAGATAAAGCATTCAATGACCGATATATTTGGTATTACAAGATGACCTTTGCTGATTCACAAGAAACTCCACATGTTTAATGCAATCCAAATCAAAACTTAAGTTACTCATACTTTTAGCTATAGCTATTGAATTTTCGTTGTTTAAGTACAACACTTGAGCTACTTCACCTGGCATCATAACGCTTGTACTGCTGTCTCACAATTTTGTTTACACAATTCACATGGTGAAGCATTCAAACTGTTTTGCCTAACATTACGATATTTATATTGCTATCCCGCAATTTTATTTTCATAATTCAGATTGTCATCTTTTTGCGTGCTGCTATTATGATCATCCATTATGTGGGCCCATAAATTAACAGCTTTGGTCTCATGAGGCATGCAGCTCTTGACAGCTACTCAGGATAGCCAAAATGCCACTACATATGACAAAATAATTCACGTAGCATTATATCTATCAATTTACACAAACTTGGAATAATAAACTTCTTCTCTTGTCATACCTTAAATATACCTTTAACATATGATATTCCTCCAACTTAAATTTCTAATTTTATCCAGAGTTGTTCATGATCAAGCAAGCCAACAATTAACAATCGTACAATGAGGAGGCGTGGCCCCTTCACAGAAAGTCTAAGGTTCTAGGTCATTTTATAGTACATAGATTATTTGTTTGTTCAGTATGATAACCTTAACCACTTCATACAAAATGAGTATAAGCTTTCTGGTCAGTTGATAAGCCTACCCTTTTGCTTTTGACTTCACCAGTGCTCAAAGTCCACACACTAAAACATTTTCAGAAAACTAAGAAAATGAATGAGAATCTTTGAGATTGTTAGAAACTATAAGCCCAGGTGGAAGAAGAAAAGCCCAAGGGCGGTTCACAGTTTGTCTTTATGTTTACCTGAAACCGAAGACAATTTTCAGTCAATAAAAGATGGCAGTATTAAACTTATATTTCGGCCTGGGGACAAAAATAATGGGCGTTCTAAAGTTGCAAGTCATTGTCATTTAGGGAGAAAATAATGATGATGAAGGTCATAAGTTATAACGATAAAGTTAACTAATCAAGAGGCAAAATTTAAATCTAACCTTGCCTTAGAAGTACACACTCACTTTATAATTATAAGCAAGTTCAATCACCAATTACAGCCTACACTTTCCAGAGAATTAAAATTGATTATAGTCCAACCAGAAATAGAAAAAGAGATGGATAGGCAACACACAAGAATAAGTAAGATGTGATTCATGGCAGAAAAGCATTCAACATCTGCTTAAGATATTGAAAAGTTTTACATATGCTGTCAAACTACAGATTGGAACATCCTTTTATCCAGGCGTGGGAATGATTGTGTTTATCTGAAAGGTACAGACAGTCCAAGCAACATCTTTTATTTGAATAGACATTAAGTTCAACTAGGTTGTCTGCCAAGGTAATTCTTAAACAATCGCATAGTATTCTATCAAAGAAGGTTTAAGCATGAAATTTTTCCTTAGCTGTCTTGCCAATGCAGCCATATGATCCATTAGTGTCGCATTGAAAACAACAAAAGTACAGCATTGGTTTAATAAGACAGAATATGTTCCTCTACTTGAGGATCAGAATCTCATCAAGAGCAAATACAAATCAATTCTTGCAAAGCAACAGAACTTTTCCACAATCAATGACGAGAAAAGCGTCAGATTTTCTAAGTATGTAAAATCTCTAAAAATATTGACCTCATCAGGTCCTCTGCCGCACATTATTTAAATTCTAATGCTGATTAGTCTGTCCTTAATATTCACGTAGATCCTACAATGAGGTGTGATCACAATTTTGATTGTCTCATCCCATTTAAGTATCTCAATTACATATCTACATCTTTTTCCAGATAGCAGATCTTGAAACTTCAATTGTTCCACTACATTCATGTTCTGAATCTAGTAGCTATCACAAGGCAAGACAATTATTTTCGAGGAATTCCAGTTATTAAGCAAAATATAAACTTAGCTTGATAAGCTGAGAGATAAAAGCAACACTAGATACATGAAGCTGCTCAAGCAGAACAGGAATTTGGCTTGATCAAAGCTAGTTCAGACAGGCCCCTTAGGTAACAAATAAACTCAGACACAAATTCAAACATAGTAACAAATTAAATCACTCTCTCTCTCTCAAGTCCACAACCAACACCTTCTTTACCTCTTATTTCAGCCTACCAAATATAATTGTTACAGTTAGAATTGATAACATTTTACTCAATTCCAAAGCTTAACAATTTCAGGAGCTATATCTGGTTCACATGCTAGGGATAAAGCCAATAGAAACATAAAGAAATCCTCTTTCCAAAACAAGTATACGAAATTTGCAACCACCTTAGAAGCACAAAATTACAATTTTTGACATTTAAAACCACACACTCATATGGACCATAAACAACATTTGAAAGAATAAATAGTCAGATTCAGGAAACCTAAATAAAGACCTTCTATCGGTGATGCCACAAAATAGAACCCATCACTTTTCAGATTTTCTGAAACTTATCTTAAAATTCACAACATTCTCCTTCCGAGGAAACACTACTTTAGAATTCATAAAGATGTCTAGCAAATATCATCTTAACAAGATATCTTACCATCAAAGAGGTTTCCAAGGCCATGCAATAATTCATTCTAGAGAACAAATACATTGTACATGAGTATATGTTTTCTTGGTCAGAATGAAAATGCCGAATGCAAAAACTACATGAAAGAAGAAAACTATTTCCTCGTCATTCTGATCTCCTAATTTTAGCTGATGGGAGCAGGGTAAGGCAGAGGAGAAGGATAAAGAAAGGTGGAGAAGGAGAGGAGAAAATCCTACGTGGTCTTAACTCGCAAGTGTCAGTATTTTTAAAGGAATAAGTTACTTCAAATTTCTTTAGAAATTTTCCATTACTAAGATAAGGAAAAAATAATAAGATCTTTTAGTACTAATGAAGAATAATAGAGGATTGCAGATAAACAAATAAAAAGAATAATAACAAGGGTAATACAAGTTCAAGTAAAAATAATCATGGTGTCGGTGTTAAATCTTTTTTTCTTATTAATTTCAGCTTAGGGATATTTTAGGAATTTCACGTGTTCGAGATTTTAGTTCATGATTCCAATTATGTCTCAAAATATGTGGAGAGCTACAAGTCGAATTTCAGTAGGATCACCTTATTATTTTCCTAATAAATCGTAATCCTAGTGGACATAAGAGAGCTTGTGGCCAATATGTAAAGATGCGGCACTTATTAGTATTTAAAAAGTTGAAAATATATCAGTTTATTGGGTTCTCAAAGACCTTTTGAGCTTCTTCAGGATTCAAAGACGCAATTCCAAATCTTTGGTGAGATGCCTAGGTTGCTTAATTGTTCTTGATCTTTTCTCTTCACTTTACTCTTTGTTTTGTACAATTTTCAGTACTTTAATTCTTTCTTCTGTCGATAAGAACCATATCTTAAAATCCCAATGCCTTTCCTAGTTCATAAATAAGCTTTTGAAACCTATATTACCGTTCACAGTCCCTGAACACACCTAAACACCTTCGTCAAGGCTGTTCTACATCATTTTCTCTGTGTGTGTGTGTACAAGTAGACAGACAGATAGAACAAAATTTACAATCCAAGAATTAATACTAAGAGAAGAAACACAGGAATGGGAAAAGGGAAAAAAAAAATGAAGAAAAGCAACATAATGCTTTGAATGCGTTTCTTTAGAAATAATGAGAATAGCATGAAACTGCTCAACAAAACAAAAAGACAAACAAATCTATTAAGCTTCATTAAAAGCAAAAAACGAACTACAGTCAAGGTGGAATATGCAATCTTCATGAATGACAGGGTAGACAGTTATCATTCAATTTCAGAAATTGTACGGAAAGTAAATTGTTCTAAAAGGACATGGGCATAAGTTGCAATAGGTTTTAATGCATTAATATATCTGAAACCCAAAAGGCACATGAAATAAGATGAGGTACTTGTGTTCAGTTTAACCTCCTATCCAGTATCCCCAGAAAAACTTAATATAAAAAATAAGTAAATGGGAGAAAATGAATCAAGAAAGAACGATTAGAGAACATGGAAAAGTGAGAAGCTCACCTCGTACAAACAGTTGCGTGTTTGCATATGCATGCATATAAAAGCCTGAAATCAGGATTCAAGATCAAATATGTGTTTCCAATATTACAGCAATTCTGTGATTACTTAAGGCAACTATGTTTCCAACCAAAGAAATGACAATCAATATAATACTAAAATCTCGACAGATCGGAAAGAATGTGATTTAAAATTAATCAACTGACATACATATTGCAAATTAGAACATAGAGGACACTGAATTATCACATTCTCAAAATAAATTAGAAAACAGCTGGGACGCAAGCATTTTCTATTGTTCTTGTAACAATATTATATGTTAGAGCATCAACTAACTGCATACATTTTCATTTGGAGCAGAAGAGAAGAAAAATTACTTCAGAATACAAATTCAAAGTCGTAAGTCTAAGCAAAGGCAGACTACATGCAATACTCAAATGGTCAGAGAAAGTAAACTAAGGAGGAAAAAAGAACAACTTCATTCAGAAGCATAAATCATCCAACCTGAAGTACCATTACACTGACTTAGTTTGCATCTTTTTTCTCAATGGCGCAGTTCCAGCGTGCTTTGATCTCTTCTGAGCTTTCTTCTTATGCTTCACCTTTTTCTTGACAGGCGGTGTCTCTATAATGGGCCCTGGAGGCACCCCCTTCTTCAAAGCACTACCCCTGGGAGTAACAGATGGTGGCAACCTCAAGCTTTCAGGAGGCAAAGGGTTCTGTGGTTTCCAAACCAAGTTATTCTTCATAGAAAAAGTAACCTTCTTTGCACTCTTATTTACACTGTTTTCTGTAGCATCAACTCTAACATCTACAGCACCATTCGAGTCTAGCTTACCAGACTCCTGCAAACCAGCACTCCCTGTTCTCCTCCTCTTATTTGAAAGCATTCTATGTTTCACAGATATTAAGGGAGTATCAGAGGAATCTGAATCTTCATCGCTGTAGGAACCACCTTCAGCAGCAACTTTCTCAAACTGTTTCTGAAGATTTGATATCAAAGTTTTATTCAAAGCCAGTGGACTTCCATCATATTCTAGGCCATTGCTTAGAATATTACTATGACCAGTCAAAGAATGCCCGATTTCCATGCCATCACTAGTTACTGAATCACCATTTTCTTTAACCACAGGGTTAATTTCAGAGACCCCATTGTCAGCTTTTCTCTTCATCTTTTTCTTCTTCCTCTTAGCCTTCTTATCATCTCTACTCTTCTTAAAGCTTCTATCATCAGAACAACCCTCATCTTCATGTGCACCATCAGCCCCTTCTTGTGACCCCAATTCCACATTACTATCACTGGTATTATACTGAATGGGAATCAATTGAGGCACCTCATCATCATCGCAATTATCATCACCATCACCACCACTCAAATCATTGTATTTGGGTATGGCAATTTCAAACCCAGATAGTTCCAACTCCTTCTCCAACTTCAGAAATTCTTCATGCAACCCCAAAACCAACTTCCTATTCCCCTGGATACATTCAACCGACGAACCAACCTCATAAAACCTCCCTGACAATCCCAACCTCAAAGCAATTATCCCCAACAACACATCCCCATCCTTTTCATCCCAGTCCACTCCCGTCTTCTTCTTCGCCAAAAGTTCCTTCCCCATCTTCACTAACTCTTCAAACACACAACTCTTCAACTTCCCCAACAATATCCTGTCCTTACCCCTCATCATAACCTCAAAGAAGGGCCTCAAAATCACATCAACCACCTCCTTCCTCACCGGAAACCCCACACCCTTCAACTCATCCAAAAAAACAGACATTACATGATAATTCACCCCATTTCCCTGTAGCAGTTTATCCTCCGCCAAGAATCCATCTTTCTCCAGAACCCCAAAATAATCCCCCAAAACCTCCACATCCCATTTCCTCAACCGCATCAACTCAAACAAACCCCTCATAAACCGGCGTATTAGCAAGTAAAACTTATCCAATCTCAATCTGTCAATGCCGGGCCACTCCCTGCGAAGGGTAACCAGGAAACCACGAAAAAACTCCAAAGAGATTGGGGGTTGGAGAGATAGGAACAGATTTACGAGTCTATTGATTAGGGCAAGCTGATTGGGAGTTTTGTCAGCATGCCATAAGCAGTAAAAAAGTCCTTTCCATAGCTTCTTGATGTCGGAGTCGGAGAGCTGCTGGGGTTGGGAAGCCAGCCACGATTGAAGCAGCCGAAGCGATTGAGATCTAACGGTAGTGTTGCATGACGCTAAGTGTTTGATTAAGGCCGGGCCATTGGCTGATGCGAGCGCGGGGAGGAGGGGTTTGGGCTCTCGGGGCCTCTTCTTCATTGGAGAGCAATGAGCAATAGTAACGATTTGTCGAAGACAGGGAGCAAGAATTTAGGATCGATTAGGGTTTATGAGGAGGTTTATTGACGATGGACTAGGGTTTCTGATGGGGCAAATTGAGGAGGGGGGAGTCTAACTTCAAATTTGGGCCAATAATCTACACTAGGCTATTGGATTATTTGAGCAATAATCCAAAAGGAGGTTAGAAACCAAGTATCAAATATCCTAATTGTAACTGATGTGTATCATGGAGTAATAAATTTGTGAAAAAATTAATCATATTTTAAAATTTTGATTTTAACCTAAAATGCAATGAAAATTTAGTAAAATAGTTGGAAGTTTAAACAAAACTTAGAATATCTTTAATTAATGTAATCATACATCTTTTAGATTCAAAAGAATTGTATATATGATAGGCAAAATTGTTCCATATTAATAGTTTTATGACAATTTTGAACTTCATCGTTTTGGGGCGTAAGATTAGTATAGTATCTTTTGAAATTTGACAATTTTAAAAGATATTGGACCTGTGTTACAATTGCAATCAGCTCATATTTTTGTGGTAACTGATTTAGTGCCATGTGGTCCCTCAACCCTCGTCATCAAATTTATACTCTCTTTTTTAAATGGGATAGACGTGACAACATAACTTGTCACTTCAACAAAATAAATAAATAAATAAATAATGCCAAGAAAACAAAAAATAAATTTATATATATAAATTTAAAACTAGAACAAATAAAAATGCACAAAATTTAAAAAATAAAAATAAAAACACAAAAAGAAAAGCAAAAAAATAAATTTACAAATAAAAAACAAATATACATCCACTCACTTGTATTTTAAATATATATAATTGTATGTATATATTCTCCCAAACAATTAAACATATCCTCTCTTCCCCACTCCACCTTACGCATTACCCCCACCCCTCAACTGCTATGGCCAATGGTGGGCTATGCATGGTAGTTCGGGCAGCCATGCCCAGCAGATCTGGCTATGGCTGCTAGGCCCAAATTTGGCCACCGCATCCCAACCTAGGTGACTGTTGGCCCATGTGGCAACCATCTAGAGGATGTTGTCCAACGACCATTTGGGGAAGAGAGCGCTACTGATCATGCAATTGCATGGGCATGGCAACCTTAGGCCATCGGCCATTTTGGAAGTTGGGGGTGGGGATGGTTTAAGGGTGGTAAATATTAAATTTATATGTTTTTTAAATAATTATTATCTAAATTAATAAAATAAATTTATTTAAATTTATATTATAATTTTAGTAATATCAAGTATATTCAAATTATATAGTCAAGAGTATAGGTTTTTAATTTTTAATTTTTTTATTTATTTTGTTTTTGATTAATAAATATATTCAACTAATGTTACTGATATTATTTTAGATATGCTTATTATTTTAAAATTATAAAATATTTAATTTAAAATTATTAAGATTATATAGTTTAAAGTGATAGATTAAATTTTTAGGTAATGAATTTGTATCAATTATTTGTTTTAAAGTTTAAAGTAATAAATTATATTATTAAATAAATATATATATTGGTGGCGAGGGGTGTTTTCGAGTGGGGGAGAGAAATATTAAATGTTTATGTTTTTTTTTCTAATTATTAAATTAATAAATAAATTTATTTAAATTTATATTACAATTTTAGTATTATTAAGTAATTTAAATTATTTAGCTAAGAACATAGATTTTTAAATTTTTATTTTTACTTTTAATTAATAAATAGATTCAATAAATTAATTAATTAATTTTATTTTTAAATCATTAATAAATAATAGATTTATTGTGTATGTATGTATATAAATATTTTTCAAGATTTATATGTTTTTTTATTTGTTTGCTTTTTTTTATGTATTTGTTTTCGGTGATATATATATAAATTTATGTCTTTTGTTTTTTTTATATTCATTTTTTATGCAAAAATGAAAAAGCACCAATAGAAAAATAGCAAGAAAAAAAGGAATTATGTATTTTATTGAATGGCTCTTATTGCTGGTAATCTGAATACAAAGAATGAATCCCCTCACTCTGAATTACATCACTATTTTTTTATCCCTAGCAGAGTCCCAGTTCCCTCCTATAACTCTCCCACTTTCATGATATCTAGCCCACTAACATACATGATTCTCTATAAAGTTACATAGGCCTGCCATGTGTGCACTGTTGTGCAACTACTTCCCGTAATCTCAAGATCCTTTATTCTTGCTACTAAATGATCTGTCAATCGAGCTCATCCAAGGTTGAATACCAAACCAGCTCGATCCTCCGCTCTCTCTTCGCCACTTGGTCCCTCCTGGTTTACTTCAATCAGTTTTTGAAAAGCTCAGCTGTCTTACCTTAGCTCAATCATGTTCTACTACTGTAGCTTGACGTAGCATTGCTCCTCTTACTTAGCACAACTCGCCCAGGAATGTCTTTATTGCCAAAGTGGTGTCCTAAAGGAGATTCTTAAGGTGGCATCATCACTCCCCCCTTCTGGCCTAAAAAGGGGGAGGCATGTACATTTTTAGTCCTGAAATAGACATTTTCTTGTGGAGTTGATGTTCACCTAGAGGCCGACCTTCTAACTTGCGAATGCAATAGGACCGAGCACCAGATGAGGTTTGATTAGAGTGAGTGGCTGAGCTTAACCGCACATGATTGAGCTCGTGGAAGCTATATGTCCGAACTCTCGTAATTTAGCAACATCCAATGAGGCTTGAATAGAATTTATGGTCGAGCTTAACCACATACAACCGAGCTCGTGGAAGCTATATGTCTAAGCTCCCAAAATTCAGCAACATCCAATGAGGCTTAAATAGAATTTGTGGCCAAGCTTATCCACATACGACAGAGCTTGTGGAAGCTATATGTCTGAGCTCCCAAAATTTAGCAACATTCGATGAGGCTTGAATAGAATTTGTGGCCGAGCTTAACCAAGCTCGTAGAAGCTACATGTCTGAGCTCGTGGAAGCTACATGTTTGAGCTCCCAAAATTTAGCAACATTCGATAAAGCTTGAATAGAATTTGTAGCCGAGCTTAACCACATACGATCGGGCTTGTGGAAGCTACATGTCTGAGCTCACTAAAGCTATGCTCTGGCTTTTTGTATATAGCAATACCCGATCGAGCTGGATAAAGGTGCACAGCCGAGCTTCCCAACTAAGGCGATCGTCCACGATCGAGCTCATCGGCGTGCCTTTTTAAGTTTACTTGAGAACATAAATTATTGGGAATGTCTTTTAGCAATAAATGTGATAACTTTTCCCCCTTCCCTAGGTGACAAGAGTTCAAATTTTCCTCACCATTAATATCTCCCTACATCTCCATACACTTGGACGGCCATGATCACTTTTTTTCATCTTCTCTTCCCTATATAAGTATCCTCATTTCCCCTTACTCTTCTTTCTTCTCGCCTCATTACCACTTTCCTACACTTGTCTTTCCCCTAAGCATATTTCTTCCTTTTCTTCGTCGATCTCTTCTGATTTAGGCACTGAAATTAGGTTCTTTCTATTTTTTTTTACATATCTCTTCTAGTATCTTGTTCCTTAATATATATGCTTGTTCTCTATTTTTCTCTCCATTCCCTTTTTTGTTCGAATGTATTTTTGATTGAATATATGTTTGCCTCCCCACATTTTCTATGTCGCAACCCCTTAATTTAAAAATCTCTTCCTCATCCTTGAGTTGGCCCCCTGAGATTCTGAGAGAGATTGAAAAAGGCATGGCCGAATTTGTTGCTAATTTAGCCCCGTACGAGATTTACCATACTTGCATGACTCAAAGTGAGAGAGTGAGACTTCACAAGAAAATGGGCATTCTCGTTGGATATCAAATAGTGATTCCCAAGTCCTCAGATAGTCCTCATTTGCCTCCTGTAGGTTTTTTGTGTTTTTACCCAGAACAATTGAGAGGCGGGCTAAGATTTCCTATTCCCAAACTTCTTACTTTGATTTCTAATAGCCTAGGTGTCCCTCCCAACCAGTTTACCCCTAATTCCTTTAGATTGATGGTGGGCTTCCTTGTGTTATGCCGGTACCACCAAATATAACCCATTAAATCCTTATTCCATACTCTCTTTTATCCTAAGATTTTAAGTAGGGGCCTTTTCTATATCACTTATAGGGATAACGTGAATTTCTTTTCTAAGTATCCATCCTTGATAAAGCACTAGAAAGAGAGATACTTTTACATATCCTCACCTGAACCTTAGGGTTTCCCCATGGAGTGGGTAGAGGAGTCTTTGAGCTCAAGTTTTTCTTGGAACCGACACTTCATCATAGGCCGACAAGTTTTACTAGATAGGGTGAATAGCGTGTAATTGCAATTAACTTATTTAGAAAAGAAAGGCTTTCTTTATCATTTTAGCATCTACTCAGAGCCGAAGAGCTCTCTAAGTCATTTGGTATCTTTTCACTACTTATTTTATCTCATGAATAATATACTAAACTGCATATTGATTCTTTCTTCTGCAGAGGAGATGTCTACCAAAGCTTTCTTGAAGGCCGCACTAACTGAGTAGTAGCTAGAGCGTACCAAAAATAACTACCCATCTAAACATAGAGGAGGAGGCAACTCATCCACTAAGCACCCAGCTCGACCTATTCCTGAAGCTCCTCTTCCTAAGCGAGCTACTCCAGATCCTGAGGTAGTTCCCATTCCTACTGAACCTAACCATACTTTGGAGAAATCGAGCTCTCTCCAACTCAGATGGAGCCATTCTCAGCCACGTCCTATGGTAAGGAGCTTGGTGCTATCAGATACTTCATTTTCTCTGGGGTAAGACTTCCTAAGGAGCATAACGGGAAGCTTAGATTGCCAAATAGGCCATGGACTGCTCTCAGAGACCTTCGAGCTAAATTCACTTGCTTCTTAGCTTGAGTAAGAGTTTATGTTCCTATCCTGATTTCAATTCTTGCTTCTCATTACTACTTTCTATTTGCAGACGAGCATTATGGGAGGAGAGCTTTTAGACCATTGGGAGGCAGATCAGAGCCGATTAATAACACAGTTTCAAGAGTTAAAAGATCAACTAAGTGCATTGCAAAGAAAGCACAATGAGACAACTGCAGCTCTATCTAAAGCTAAGGTAAAGTTGGCCGAGCTAGTGTTTTCTCATTAAGAAGAGTTGGAAAAGGCAAGAGAAAAAGGTTGCCAGGAAGACAGAGACTCATTCTTCCAGGTTTTCAATGCCACTAAGGAGGGAGCCCAATACTTAGAGGCTTCGTAGCATTCCCATTTGCTAGAGTACTAGGAAGCTCAGCTTATAAGCAAGATTTGACTCAGAAGGCTTTGAAATATTATAACCATGGCATAGACATATGTATTGATCAGTTGGAGTCTTAAGGCCTTATAGAAATAGGCCGTGCTCCTGGTGGCATAGACAAGATATTGGGTTTAGAGAGCTTGCCAGACTTTGATGATGACATGGTTGAGGAGGCTGAGTCTTCCCATCTTGGTAACGAGGCCGAGCTTACCCCTTCTAGAATCCAGGAGTAGCCGATGTGATAACTCCTAGCCCGCCAGGGACTACCCCTTGATGTTTTTCATGCTTGGCCCGAGCTATGGGCTTTTACCTTTATCAACTTTTGCTTTTACTTAATAGACTACAATTGGTCCTTAAAATAGATAATGTTTATGTAAGACCTTCCCTTTTTTTTTATAGCTATTTGGAGCTTATCTTGCCGGGCTCATTGGAGCCTTTCTTCTGGCCAAGCTCATTAGACCTCCTCTCTGCTCTTTGGAGCTTGTTTTGCTAGGCTCATTGGAGCTTTTCTTTTGGCCGAGCTTATTAGAGCTCTTCTTAGCTCTTTGGAGCTTATCTTGCTGGGCTCATTGGAGCCTTTCTTTTGTTGAGCTCATTGGAGCTCTTCTCAGTTCTTTGGAGCTTGTCTTGTTAGGCTCATTAGAGCTTTTCTTCTGGCCGAGCTCATTATAGCTCTTTTTTTTTAATGAGTTTCTCACGGAATTTGTGAGATCATGCTCGAATCTTGCTCAACAGTAATAATCAAGAATAAAAACTTGTAATATTAATAATAAGAAGCAAAGTAAAGGACATTAGCTTGCAATTCTAAATAAAATGGAATAATCTAAGAACATCTATTAGTAATGCAAACAAATGACAAAAATGAAATGAATAGGCATCATTTACATGTAAAAATGCCTCAAATTCTGGATGTTCTAGGGTTGAGCTAGCCTTTTGCCTTCCATGGTTTCTAACTCGTAAGCTCCTCTTGGTATTACCTTGATGACTTTATACGGCCCCTCCCAACTCGAATCTAGCTTCCCTACATGTATACATGCATTTGCTCTCCTTAAAACCAAATCCCCCACATGGAGTGTTCTGACCTTAACCTTCTTGTTGAACTCCATTTGCACCTTTTGCTTGTACCGAACTGCCCGAAGGCATGCCTCTGCTCTTTTTTCCTCAATCAAGTCCAGCTACCTACAAATTAGGTCCTCATTGCTTATTCCATTATATGCTAGCACCCTAGGGGATGCTATTCCGACCTCAATTAGGATCACCGTGTCTATCCCATATACTATGCTAAAGGCGTTTCCCCTGTGGACCGTCGTGGAGTGGTGCGGTAAGCCCAAAGTACACTTTGTAATTCTTCTACCCAGCTACCTCTAGCCTAATCTAACCTGGACTTCAAACTTTGCGCTAGGGTGCAATTAGTGACCTCAGCCTGTCCATTTGTTTAGGGATGAGCAACTGAGCTAAACCTCTAGGTTATCTTCATCTCCTCACACCAGGTCCTTATCTTAGACCCTTAGAACTGCCTTCTATTATTGAATACAAGCTCTTGAGGGATTCTATATTGACACATTATACTTTTACATAGGCATTTTAGCACCTCTCCTTTAGTAATTTTTGACAACACCTCCTCTTCCACCCACTTACTGAAGTAATCTATAGCTACCAATAGAACTTCTTCTAACCTGCAACCATTGAAAACGGCCCTACAATATCCATTCCCACTTAGTGAATGGGCATGGGGAGCTCAGGACATGTAGGGGTTCGGCAGGTATATGGCTAACTCTAGCATTTTTTTGACACTTCTCACAATCTTCGAACCAAAGAAGCCACATCCGCCTGAATAGTCAGCCAGAAATACCCAGCTCTGTTAACTTTGTTAGGTAATGCCATCCCTTCCACAATATCCCTCGTGTATTTTCCTGAGAATGTATTCGCCTTTCTACAGTGACAAGCACCTCAATAATGGTTGAGAGAACCCTCTTTTGTAAAGTAATCTACTAAGAAGGGTAAATTGAGTAGCCCGAATTTTGAGCTTAGAGTCAGGCTCTGCTCGTTCTCTTCTTTCTCCTTGAAAGTATTACTTGATTGGTGTCCTCCAATCTACTTTTTCCTCTATTGCAAACACCTCCATCTCTATGTCTTCCTCCTTGTCCAAATCTTGAATGGTCATTGCTCAAGTCCCACACTCTTCGCATGAGCTTGCAATTTTAGCCAATCAATTAGCTCGAGCATTCTCCTCCTTGGGTACTTGGATTACTTGAAGCTCGATCAGCTGCTCTATCAACTTCACTATTATATGATAATATCGCTCCATACAGGGCTCCCTCACCCCATATTGACCCATTGCCTACTTAGCTACCAGCTGAGAGTCAATGTACACCCTCACCCATACAGCTTCTCCATTGATAGCCATTTTAACACCTCAATCAGTGCTATGTTTTCAGCCTCATTGTTAGAAACTTGGAATCAAATTTTAAGTGCATATTCTAATTCATCCCCTTCTGGATTAACCAAGATAATACCTGCACCACTACTGCTTCCTCCTGAAGAACCATCAACATACATAAACCATACCTTTTCACCTTCCTGAGGTAAGGCTGCATCCACTATGAAGTTGGCCAGGGTTTGAGCTTTGATAGGCTTTAGGGGTGCGTATTGAATGTCATATTCTGCTAACTCAATTGACCATTTAATCAACCTCCCCACAGCGTCTGCTTTTCCCATGGTTTGCTTAGGCAACTGATTAGTCTGTACTACGATGGTTTGTGAGAGAAAATAAGGTCTAAGCCTCCGAGCTGTAGTCATTAGTGCTAAGGCTAACTTATCTATCACAAGATACCTTAGCTCGATTACATGTAACACTTTACTTACATAGTAGACATGCTTTTGACTGGTTCCTTCTTCCCTTACCAAGACTGAGCTCACAGCTTGCTCGAAAATTGACAAATATGAGAACAGAGTCTCACCAGGTATGGATTTGGTCAGCAGCGATAATTTAACCAAATATTCTTTAAGTTCTTCAAAAGCTCTTTGTGATGCCTCTCTTCATTCAAATTTCTTGGCTTTTCTTAATACCCTGAAGAAAGGTAGACTTTTATTAGCAGATTAGGAAATAAACCGACTTAAAGCCACAATCCTTCCTGTGAGTTTTTAGACTTCTTTAACATTTTGAGGGGCCCTCATATCCATTATGGCCTGTATTTATTTAGGGTTGGCTTCTATACCCTTCTCTGTTACCAAGTATCCCAAGAACTTCCCTCATGTCACACCAAAAGCATATTTACTAGGAATGAGTTTCATTTTGTACCTTCTAAAGGTTTCCAGGGCTTCTCTTAAATCCTCTGCATAGCTAGCTCAGCAAGCACTTTTCACAAGCATGTCATCTACATAGACTTCCATATTCCTCCCGATTTAATTTTTGAACATTTGACCAACTAATTGCTGATACGTAGCACGTTCATTTTTCAACCTAAAAGGCATGACTAAATAACAATAGGTATCCCTTGCGGTGATGAGTAACACTCTCTTGTAGTTTTCAGTGTGGAGTGAAATTTGATGGTAGCCTTGCGAAGCATCCATCATACTTAACAGTTCACAGTCGAACGTGGAATCCACCAACTAATTAATTTTGGGCAGCGGGTAATGATCCTTGGGATAAGCTTGATTAAGGTCTCTAAAATGCACACACATTATCCACATATCCCAATTCTTAGGAACCAACACCACATTAGATATCTACTATGGAAACTAAATTTCCACTATATGCCCTACATCTAGCAACTCTTCCACCTCCATTTGCATGATGGCATCTTTTTCTAGCCCAAACTCCATCCTCTTCTATTTGACTAGCCTAGCCTGGGGATCTATATTGAGCTTGGGTATTGTAATACTCGGGTCAATCCCTGTCAGATCTACAACTAAGAATGCAAACACATCCACATAATCCTTCAACACCTGCATGAGCTTGGTTGTTTGCTCTTGGTCCAACTGTGCTCCTATTCATGTAACCTTACTTGGCTCCCGAGGCACTAGTTTTATAGTCATAAGCTCCCCCATAGGTTTAAGATGGTCCTGAACCCCTTCCCTTAGCACTTGGGGGGCCTCTACCCTGAGCTAATAACTCAGCTCAGTCTTTCGGTCCCCTACCTTTATAGTCTCTACATAATACTTTTTTGAGGTATGCTGATCCCCCATAACTTCTCCTACCAATCTCCCCACCACATACTTGAGTTTCATGTGGTAACGTGAAACTACTGCCTAGAAGAGCTGCAGCATAAGTCTACCAAATATCACATTATAAGCAGAAGGAGCATATACAATGAGGAAATTTACTATACAGGTTTTACGATGGAGTCCTACACCCAAGGTGATCAGCAAAGTAATTTGCCCTAAGGATCGCATTACCTCTCTTGTGAGTCCAAAAAGGGCGATTTCCACTGACTCTAAAGTGGTATTACCCATCTTTATCTACTGGAATGTTGATAAGAAAAGAATATCCACTGAACTTCCTCCATCCACAAAAATTCGAGCTACTTCATAATTATCAATACAGACGGTGATAACTAAGGCGTCTTGATAAGGCAAGTGTACTACTTTAAGATCTTTTGACCCATACTAAATCACTAGCAGACGATCCTTTGTCCCCACTTCAGCTACCTCTCTGTCCTTTCAATGTGATAAGGCCATCACCTGAGCTCTCCGAGCTTGATGTGTATCTCCCCTTGTAGGTCCTCTAGAGATCATTTATATTATTCCTCTTATCGGGGGATCCATCTAGTTTTTCTTCACCTCGACCTTGCTACCACCTTCTGTCCCCTCCTTGATAGGTCTTACCAGTTCGACCACCTGCACCCCCTATAGGGACTCACAAGAATTCTTCCAAGTAACCACCTCTTGCCAGCTCTTCTAGCTCATTCATCAAGTGCTCATAATTTTCCATTACATGTCCATATTCATTGTGAAATCAATAATACCTATCTGACCAGGGGCACCGAGGGGCTTCACTAGCAGAACGAGGCCATCGTAACAAGTTTTTATGCTCAATAGCCTACAATATCTATTCCCTAAGCATTTTTAAAGGCGTGTACTAATCAAACTTGGGGATGAACTGAGATACCCTGAGTTGTGGTGTGTTTACTACCCACGGCTGAGAGGTATTAGTAATCTGAACTCGATCTTCATGTCGAGGTCTCTTCCCCAATGGACCCTCCTCCTTCTTTCCCCTTTGCTTCTCCCCTAGCTCTTATTGCTTTGCATTGCATGCCTCCTCCTCATGTATGTATTTCTCTGCCTGATGCAACAACTTATCATAGTTGTCCGTTGGTCTCCAACTCAATGATCTAAAAAAAGAGTTAGGCTTGAATGCTTGTGTGAAGGCACTCGCCAGCACTTCAGGGGTAGCTGAAGGGGTTTCCAAGATGGCTATGGTAAATCTTTTGACAAAGGCTCTCAATGTTTCCTTTTCTCCTAGTGGAAAAAAAGTAGGCTTTGCACTTTGTAGCGATAATGTTTATTGCTAGTAAACTGGTGTAAGAACCTACGAGAGAAATCTTCAGAAGTGCATATACATCGCGGAGTTAATTGCCCAAATGATCTTTGGGCTACCACTCCTAAGGTAGTTAAGAAAACCCAGCACTTTACCCCATCTTAAAACTAATACAATAGCACTAAATTCTCAAATTCACACAAGTGATCTGCAGGATCAGACCCCCCAACATACTTTTACATGGGGAACGACTTATGATTTTTTGGGAAAGGGTCCGCCAAAATCGCTTTTCCAAAGGGGGATTCCTTGATTAATCTTTGTTCCTCACCCATTATCTTTCTTTTCATTTCCCTCAGTTCTCTTCTCATATCCTCCATTTCAGCTACTGTCTCTCGATAATTTCTTCTCATCTCCATGTTTAAGAGGACGTATGGATATCTGACTTTCTGCTATTTCTTCCTCCATTCTACTGCCAACCTCCTTAACCCCCTCCTTACACTGGTTCATCCCGTCATGTTTCCCCAACTTATCTCCGGGCAATCTAATTGGGACTGCAGTAAGCTCTGGTTCTTTAGGGAAACCCTTACCGTCAATGTAGGGAAAGAGGGTCCTGCTACAACTATGCCTTGAGCCATCCTCCCCGAGAGAGGTGCCATTATGGGGGAGCCTACTATCTGGCTTCTCCTGCTAGATAGCGGGATAAAGGGAATTTGCACCTCTAGCACCAACATAGAAACCGGCACAGGTGGGATGACTGCTAGCGATGTAGGTGCAGTAGCTGCTGGTGGTATTAGGAAAGATGATGTTATAGGGATATAGAATGGGAAACCAGGTGGTAGAATCCCAGGGATAAAAGGCATATATATCAAAAAAGGTGGTACATTAAGAAAGACGACATATCCCATTCCATGCTTCTGGGCAGTCATGAAAGGACTAACCATTGGATACAAGAAACTCCACTACTCAAGTGCCAATGGTCCCACACCAAGAGGTGCCTAAGGAAGGTTCCTACCATCCTAGGGCTCTATTTCCTCCATCGATCCTGGTAACTTCCCTTCTGCCTCTATTTCATTCGGCTCACCTTGCAGAACATTCAATATCTCCCCTTCCAAATTCCTTTTTGCTTCACTCATCTTTTCATGCCTCAACTCAAAACTTTCCATAATTGGTGCCAATTGATGCAAAAATGAAAAAGCATCAATAGAAAAATAGCAAGGAAAAAAGGAATTATGTATTTTATTGAATGGCTCTTATTGCTTGTAATCTGAATACAAAGAATGAATCCTCTCACTCTGAATTACATCACTATTTTTTTATTCGTAACAGAGTCCCACTTTCCTCCTATAACTCTCCTACTTTCCTAATATCTAGCCCACTAACATACACGATCCTCTATGAAGTTACATAAGCCTGCCACGTGTGCACTGTTGTGCAACTACTTCTCATCATATTGGGATCCTTTATTCTTATGCCTAAATGATCTATCAATCGAGCTCATCCAAGGTTGAATACCAAACTAGCTCGGTCCTCCACTCTCTCTCGCCACTTGGTCCCTCCTAGTTTACTTCAATCAATTTTTGAGAAGCTCAATTGTTTTACCTTAGCTCGATCATGTTTTATTACTGCAGATCGGCACAACATTGCTCCTTTTACTCAACACAGCTTAGCCAAAGATGTCTTTATTGCCAAAGTGGTGTCCTAAAGGAGATTCTTGGGTGGCATCAATTTTCATTTTCATTTTCTTTTTTGAAGTGGAAGTATAGTAATTGTACTGACATGGCAAGAGAAATTACCACACCATATGCCACATGGGAGAGAGAAAGATGTTTTAACTGACAGGGCGCTATCTAGGACCAAATCACATGCCACGTAGGCTCGAGCTACTAACAAATGACTTTTGGGTTCAATTTATTTTTAAATTGTCAAATTTTAAGAGTTGTTGTACCAATCTTGTGGCCCGAAAAAAAAAGTTGAAATTTACCAAAAAGTCATAAGTATAGGGCCAATTTTACAATTTTATTTGTATGATATATATAGTGGGCAATACCCAAGATATAATTAATAATATGTTGTAGTAGATTTAAAACTAATGAAAAAAATTCAATGTGATGGCAAATTAAATGATTAAAATCTTATAAAAATTTCACTAAAATAAAGTATTCATAATTTACAATCATAGTTTCAGTTGAGATAAAAAATACTCATCATTCCTCCCCTAATTTTATTCTCATATTGTAAATATAATATAATATTGAATGTCAGTAGTCTGTAAATAAAAATAAATATTAATATAATTATTATAGAGGTAAAATGATGTTAGGGAAAACCTTTCATTTGTGCTAGATTAGTCAAAGTTTGAGAGAATGAGATTGAAGGCATGCTTGCAAGTACTCATGCACACACGCAAAAAGAACTGACAAAAAAAAAAAAAAAAGCATAAGCAAAAGCAAGCAACAAATATAAGTTTTTGAACTGAGCCCAACTTTGAAATTTGTTGAATACAAGCAATCAATTACACGAGAAATGGCTTGAGGTATCACAGAATATTCCATTGTCCTTTTTAACTCGTTTAGACTGTCATTGGGAGTTGTTAGGTCTCAGCTATTTACAGCCTATAAAACTATGCATAAGACATCTCTATCTAACTAGGTGAACCGGCCTACTGGATATGATAGGTGTCTTGGTAGTTTTCCCCATGACTACTTACGTTCTCCACTACTCTAGTAAGCTTGATGTGGGTTTGCCAATCGCTGCACACATGTTTTGCATAGATGCATAATCGTTCTCTGCTACCATTTGCCAACTATCAAGGTCCTCTATATGCCCAGCATGCAATTCTAATGGATCCATTTAAAAAATTTAAGTAAAACTTAATAAATTCAATTAAATTAATTTTGAATTAATAATAAATTTTTTTATTATTTTCAATTTTTTATTTTTATCAAAGTCTTGTATTTGTTTTATTATTAGTAATTTCAAAATCAAAATATACATCTTGGGCTTTGTAAAATATTAATAAATTAATTATCAAAAATTAGGTGCATATAATTTGAAGTTTTAATTCTAATCGAATATCTTAAAATGAAAGCAATTGTCAAGCATTAAACTCATGTGAACAACATTCTGCAAAATATACCTAAAATATTATTTGTCTAATTGTTATATCTTCTTGTCAACTAACTTATATTTCTAATTTTGAAGCAAAATATAGCTTCACAAAATGATACTATTCATAGTACGCAACTAATATGGGATAACACAATAGGCCCAACCTAATAGTTATCGACTCTAGATAATACTTCCAGACTTACTTCGCATCCGAACCCCAACTGTGTGTCGAGGCCCAGTTGGGCCGTTGAACATCACTTCTTCGCCTATGCAATAGCTGGGGCTGAGTAATTTGACCATAACCGCCAAGTCGAGTAGGTGGTTCTCGACTTTACCCGATTGGAGGCTTCAAACTGCCTAGTCCATTCAATTATTTCTCTGATCGACTACTTTCTATGACCGATCACTGTTGACTAGAGTGTGCACTCTAGCGTTAATTCCTATCCCTCCCGCATTCAATACCCTGACAATCAGCGTATCTTTGCATTAATGGCACATATCGCCCTAGTACTGCCTCTATCTCCAGAGTACTATTCTCCTAGAAAAGCAGGAGGTGTGCTATCTGGAATAGTAAAAGGATGAGAAATGACCAATGACTTCAGGCAAGGACAAAAGCCCTTTACACTTGATAAGGACATCATAGACATATCATTCACCTGGAAAAGGCTATAAATACAGCATCGCCAGCCATCCTCTAGGTATGCCATTTTTTACTATATATTCTTACTCTGCTGCTCGATTCTTTTTCCTCGACCAGCACTAACTTGAATGTTGGAGTGCCTTAGTTGGGGGCATTTCAGTTAGTTTGACGTTTGTTAGTAGTTGCAGATCTTAGCCTAAGAAGATTTTACTTTTGGATCACCCGACCACCTTGGTTGATTTAGCCTAAACACAACCTAATACAGTAATACAACTTTTAACCTCATCATTTTTGGTGTTGTCTGTGGGAAACTTAAGATTGCAACTAAAGAAATGGTGAACACTAGGCAAGCCACATCTGAGAGGGAGGAAAATAGAAGGGCAACATCTCCTCCTCCCCCTCAACCTCAATAAGGATCACATGCCCCTGGCCTCAGCACCCCACTGGAGCAAGTTGTTACCTTGACCATGCCTCAGCTAATACAACTGATAAGTGAACAAATCTCCGTCCAAATTTCTACTCAACTTTTTATGGCACTAAATCGGCACAGAATTGTGCTCGCCCCAGCTGGTAATACAACCTCGCAACCACTACCATCAGAAGAAAAGTCCCCTTCAGATACTCACGGCCGCCCATAATCCAAGCGCCTGCCAACTAAATAAAAAGTCGGCCCTAGGTGTCTCTATAGAGAAAGGGGCAACCGAAGCCATAGAAAGAGATTGATGATTCTATAGACCACTACATTCGACCTAATTAAGCCCTATAGCACGATAAGGTCGAACGTTCAAGATTAGACCAACATGAAAAGGTTGGCGAATTAGTAGATCATGTGGCATGGACCATTCGAGCCCAGTAACGCGATAGGGCTGAGCGCGTGAGACCCCAATTCGATCGCAACATAACCAGGTGAATAAGGAGAAATAGGAAGAAGTTTTCTACCAAGTGCAGCAATTGAATAAACGCTTCGACTAGATCTTGAGGAGAAACACTGAAAAGGTGCCCAACTTTGATGGCCCCCAAAGATCTCACTGTGAGAAAGGGTCATCGTTCATACAGGAGATAATTAATTAGCGCATTGTCGTCTATGCAAAGGTCTCGACCAAACTCCCACGGTATGATAGCTCAATTGATCCCAATGAGCACCTGATGCAGTTCAAGCACATGAAGCAACTGCACGAACATAATGAATACATACATGTGAAGATGTTGATTACTACTTTTCAGGGTATTGCACTTGTCTGGTTTGTTAAACTTGAATCGTTGTTTATATACTCCTACAACTAGTTGTGTGATAAATTCTTGTACTAGTTTGCTAGTCAATGAAAGATGAAGCTCCCTCATACTCATCTCAACACTATCAAGCAGAACAAAGAGGAGTCTCTCTGTGACTTTTTTACCAGGTTCAACATATAGGTGCTAAAGATCGACAACCCCAAGATCAAGTTCCTATTTGATGTGTTGTTTTTGGGGCTCCGACATAAAGAATGAGCCAATACTTTGATATGGGAATGCCCATGGTTGATGGAAGAATTGCTTGACCTGGCGGAGAGATACATGACCCAAGAGAAAATCAATAAATTGAAATTTGGCAACCCTAAGATCAAGAAAAGGAAAAACAAAGAGAAAGATGACCAAAAGTAGAGGGATGGCCATTCATTTCCAATAGAACGCTTCCATGATTACACTCCTCTAAACCACATAAAGAAGGAGCTACTGTTTGCAATCTAGGATGATAACCTCCTCAAGAAGCCAAGGAAGCTCATCGAGACTGAAATAATGAAAAAATAAAAAAAAATATTGCCACTTTCACAAGCAAAAAGGGCATGATACATAAGATTACTTCAATCTTCATGATAGAATTGAGAGACTGATTAGGCAAGGCCATCTCAAACAACATGTTGCTGAAGGTACTTGGACTGAAGGGGGCAGAATTAACCAGACTCCCCATAAAGGAATGTCGGTTAGCCCAAGAAGAGATGATAAAGGAAAAAAACCCGCCCAGGATAACCGCTCACCTATTCGAGAAGTAATTGACATGATTGTAGGAGGTCCCATCGGGAAAGACTCAAACTTGGCAAGGAGACAAAGACAGATGAGGCTAGAGTAAACTAAAGCCTTCCCAATTGAAATAACGTTCCATTTATCTACTAGTGCAGAGCCCATCTCCTTTGCTAACGACAACCTGGCCAACCTAAAGGAAAAAATATTGACCATAAAGCTGATTGTCCCATGATAGTTTCTGTTTAGATTGCCAACTTTGAAGTTAAGAAGGTTCTGGTTAATAATGGCAGCTTTGCCAATATTTTTCTCTCAACACTGAAAAGAATGAACCTAGGCCAACTAAGATTTAAACCCGTGTGTACCCCTTTAATCAAATTTGAGGGGTCAAAAATCATACCAAAAGGCTCCATTAACCTCTTTACATCATTCAAGAAAGTACCTCATAGAAGGACACCGATGATAAACTATTTGGTCAACGATGCTCCATTTGCCTATAATTTCATAATTAGACGACCAGTCCTCAATGATTTTTGAGCTATTGTATCAACTTATTATATGAAAATTAAATTCTTCACTTTGGTAGGCATGGGTGAGCTTCTATGCAATATTAACGAGGCTTGGCGATGTTTCACAATTTCATTCAAGTCGAGCAAATAGAAGACTCAATCACAACTGAAGACCTCGAGAGATGCCCCCATAGCAGAACCCAATGAGGGCCAAGCCAATAAGAAAAAAAAGTTAGAAGACACCAGAGTGGAGCTTGTTGAAGAGTTCAAAATGATCAAGCTGGAGCATGGGAACCCCGATGAGATCATTAGGATTGGAACAGATACGAACCCCTACTTGAAATGTCTCATGGTTAATATTCTATAAAGAAATATCGATGTCTTTGCCTAGAAGGCATTTGACATCCAGGGAATCGACCCTAGTGTGATTGTTCACAGCCTCAACATCGACCTTTCATAAAAGCCGATCAAGCAAAAGACAAGAACCTTCAATGCCAAGAGAAGCTAGATTATTGAGGAAAAAGTCAACGAACTCTTAGATACAGGCTATAATGTAGAAATTCAATACTTATCTTGGCTTTGTAATGTTGTACTCGTCCTTAAGAATAAGGGACAATGGTGTATGTGTAATGATTTTACCAATTCGAATAAAGCTTGCCTTAAGGATCCTTACCCCCTGCCTTGTATATATTTATTAGTAGATTCCACGGCTGGTTGTGAGCTGTTAAGTATGATAGATGTATTCCAAGGGTATCACTAGATATTCATGGCCCTCAAAGATAGAGATAAACCCTCTTTTGTGGTCCTTAATGGGGTTTACTACTTTTTGATCATGCCCTTCGGGCTCAAAAGTACTAGAGCAACCTACCAAAGACTAATCAATTTTATGTTCAAGAATGAGATAGGTAAGTCTATGGAGGTTTATGTCAATGACATAATCATCAAAATTGAGAAGGCCAAGGACCATCTGCTTGACCTCAACCACATCTTTTCCACATTGCAAGCATTTGATATGAAGTTAATCCAAAGAAGTGTACATTTGGTGTTCGATGAGGTAAATTCTTGGGTTATACGATCAATCAAAGGGGCATTGAGGCCAATCCATAGAAAATTCAAGTCGTATTAGACATTAATCCACCTCAAACAGTTAGAGATGTACAACGCCTGGTCGAGAGGGTTACATCCCTTAGAAGATTTATCACTTATTTTGCTGACAAGAGCATACTCTTCTTCAAGATTCTCAGAAATGACAAGAAGTTGAGTTTCCAGTAGAACAAGCAGTATGATCGGGCTTTAGTCAAATTAAAGTAGTACTTGTCCTTGCCCCCATGCTAGCAAAGCTAAAGCTTGGAGAGGTATTACATGTCTACTTGGCTGTCTTGAAAGTGTCGATTAGCTCTATCTTGGTTTCGACTAGGGATAGAAACCATCGACCAGTTTACTAGTGTAGTAAGACACTCTAAGGACTGAAACATAACTACTTGGAGATCGAGAAGTTTGCCCTGGCGTTACTCACTGCAGCTCAAAAGTAGCAACCATATTTCCAGTCTCATATAATGATAGTACTAACAAAGCAACAGTTGAAACAAGTACTCTCAAAACTAGACACTTCGAGGAGGTTAACAAAATAGGCTATTAAGTTGGGAGAGTTTGATATCACTTTTCAACCCATAATAGCCATTAATGTACAGGTCTTGGCCGACTTCATTGCCGAGCGAGTCGATCTTCCCAAAATGAGCAACAAAACTCCTATTTTTTAGACTTTACACGTCAAAAAATCATCAACCACATCAAGAGGGGGTTGGGAGTGGCTCTCTATTCCCCGTCAGTAGAAGAATATGGTTTTGCAATCAAACTTGACTCTGCAGTGACCAATAACGAAGCCCTCATTGCTGGGATAAAGATGGCACTCGATCAAGGTGTTGAACACTTAGCAGCAATCATAGACTCCAAGTTGGTGGTGGACCAAGTTAAAGGAAATTTTGAGGCCAAGGCCTCAATAATAAGTTAGTATCTAGCAGAGGTCAGAAGACTACAGCAATTATTCAAAAAATTCACTCTTAGCTAGGTACCTCGATTTGAGAATGAGTGCACAGATGCCCTATCTAAATTAGCTAGCTCGACTTGAGGAACAAGAGGTCAGACAATAACTTTTTTGGTTGCCGACAGGTCATCAATAGGCACCCTCGAAGAGAATTTGGTAGAGAGCATTAAGGAGACGGTTTCCTCATGGTAAGATCTAATAAAACTCTACTTAAGTCACAGCACGGTCCCTAAAGATAAAAATGAGGCACGTCATCTTTGAGGACAAGTTGATAAGTTTGCACTTGATAAATATGGCCAACTCTATAAGAGATCGATCTCTGGACCGCCCCTAAGGTGCTTGGATCCTAACCAGGCTCATAAGGTCTTACGGGATATCCACATAGGCGTGTGTGGGAACCATTCTGGAAGAAGATCCTTTACCCATAAAATCATTAGGTATGAATACTTTTGGCCTACTCTACTAAAAGACGCTGTTGATTTTGCTTGAAAGTGTCCATCATGCCAAGTCTACTCAAACCTCCCACACCAAACCACTACACCCATGGTTAATGTTCACATTACTTCACATTCGACCAGCGGAGGATCGATATACTTAGATCATTACCAAAGACGATGGGTCGGAGAAAGTTCATAATTGTGATAGTTGAGTATTTCACCAAATAGTTCGAGGCCAAAGCTGTCCCAAAAATAACTAATGCAGCCATCAAAAGTTTTATCTGAAAAAATATTATTTGCTATTTTGGTCTTCCTAAGATCCTCATTTCTAACAGCAGGATGCAGTTTTAGAATAGAAATACTCAAAATTGGTGCAAGGCCCTAGGAATCACCCAACACTTTACCTTAGTGGGTAACCTTCAATCGAATTGCCAAACAATGGTATTGAATTGAACAATCATTGACCATTTGAAAGTCAGGATACAAGGGATCAATTTGAGCTGGGTAGATGACCTCCTAGGGTGTTATGGGCATACAAGACTACCCCCAATTCAACCACGAGTCACAGGCCTTATACTTTGGTATATGATTCTAAAGCAGCCATCCCCTCTGAACTTATATAACACACAACTTGAGTGATCTACTTCAACCCGATCAGAAACACCTTAGAAAGAAAACTCGACCTAGAGATAATTAATGACCAAAGATAAGAAGTTTATAGTACCATGTAATGCTATAGATCAAAGATGGCAGAGAACTATAATAAAGGGGTCAGACTGCACCATTTTAAAGTTGGAGACCTTGTTCTCAAGAAGGTGGAGGTATCCAAGAATGTTGGCAAACTTGACCTAAAAAGAGAGGGGTCTTATACTGTCACTAAGGTATCAAAGCACAACGCCTATCGACTTGCTAACATCGATGGGGACCAGCTCTTGCACCTATAGAATGCTATTAACTTGAAGAAATTCTATGTGTAAGAATGCATTGTGATCATCTTTGTATTCTGTGGTATAAATAAAGTTTTAGCAACATTACTATCATTCGCTTGTAACGCTATAGCCGTGAACACTCCCATCTGCTTTGCATAACTCAAAGTTTCAAGTCAACACTGTAGTCAACTCAAAAAGCAACTTCAAGCTGCAAAATTAAAGCTTCTAAGCTAAAATTTCAAGTCAACCCGGTAGTCGACCCAAAAGCGGCTTCAAGCTTCCAAATTAAGGCTTCTAAGCCAAAGTTTCAAGTTGACCCCATAGTTAACCTAAAAGCTAATTCAATGCTTTTCAACCTATATTATATTGTCGACCCCTCAAGTGGCCCAACAAGCAACAACATGCTGCCCAATTAAGGCTTCTCAGCCTCAACTTTGTAGTCAACCAATGAACCAGCTCCCCATAGCAAAATTAAGAAACCAAAGCCTTGCAAACATATGATAATGATCGACCTCATCATCAACCTATTCAAATGACTTCATTCATTATGACGCATCATGGTGAATAGTATTGGACTCAATCAAAGTAATATAACTCGACTATAAAGTTAAAGGCAATTTTAAAATAGAACATCGAGCATATTTCGACGATATCATGTGTATCTCTGCAGTAGTAATCTCAATCGATGGAAAGGTTGTTATGGGGTTCATGTTAACTAATTCAGTTATCAACCACACATTTGTGACAAGACATTTGTATTCGATAAGAAAACTATAAAAGTGTTAACTACACATTGATAAGAGTAACAATAGTATATCATTCAATGAAATTTTCCATTACAAAAATTGAAGTACAAACTTCATTACATCAAAAACAAAAATAAAATAGCAACATCAAGCGATAGAGGAGAGGGGGATTACAAAAGAGCCACTCAGCATAACCTGTCTGACTATAACCTTCGACAAGAGTTTCAACTTTGGCTCGACCCAACACCTTCCGCCTGACCTGCCCAGGCACCCTCTTGAACATCTTAGTTAAGCTCAAGCATCACTAACACGAGGGAAAGAATTGCTTGCACTGGCTATAAAGACCCCACCACATTGCCCATAAAGTTTGTTGAGTGCAACAGGTACTAGGCGACATCAATCATTCGATCCCTAATTTGGAAGGCAAAGTCATCAGCAAAAGTGAACTCTTTCCCCAGGGCAGCAAGCCTCCTCTTGACCTGGGCCTATTTCTATTGAATGATGGTCATTGGCTCAACCAATGCATTTATCACAACACCCTCTTCTACGTCCTCCTCAACTGTGGTCTCCTTCGGCATAGGATAATGTTGCAGCTTTTTGTCCAAAATGAGGCTCATTCTGTCTTTATCTTCAGCTCGGAAGGCATAGTCCAAGTGCTCAAGTTGCTTGACCATCTTGTCGAATGCTATGCGGGCATCGTTGATTGAGAGAACCACGCTTGCATCTTGGAAAGTTGAGTTGCGCATAAACTGTTGTACTATCTCCCTTTGCATTAAAGGGAGCTTCCAAAAAAATGCTGCTCAAGCCTCCTCAAGTGCAACATTATAACTGACTATTTGATTAGAATGTAGCTCATTTGCAGATCCAGTTGAGCCTTTTTTGGCATCGTGTCTATTCGACTCCTTTCCTACACGGCCTCGATCAGTTGTTGGTCTTTCATATCAAATTGCTCCCAGAGGTCAGCTACCTTCCTGGTCTATTGGTTAACTCAAACTTAGGATGATTTGAATTAAACCTTGAGAATCTCTAGTTTTTCTTCTCCCCACAGTTGTTCCCGATCAGCTAGAGTCAACTTTGACCTTCGATAAAAATGATACTCGATCTAGCTCACCTGAAATAGAAGTTATCATTAAAAAATATGATCGGCTGAAGGCAACATTTGACAAGAAACTAAATCAACATCGTATTTACCATATTGCAGTGGTATGCTAGAGCCCTGAGTGCATTGATTTGGCTTAGGTCCATGAATTTTCTTTGGTCGGAGGTAAAGAGCCCAGTTACTATGCATTTGTGTGCATTAGGGCCTATCGACCACAATGATATGACTGAGCTTGAGTTAGTCATCTCTATGGTTTGATTAATCCTGAACCAAGGCAATGGTAGCTTGGGTATTTGAAATAAGATCCCATTGTTGTGCTTGCTGAACAGGTCATAACCCATGGCTGCCTTTTGTTTACCTTTGTCGCCCGTGGTCCTTTTGGGCGCAGGGCTTCCTTACTCAACTATTTACCTCTTACCCTAACTCATGGGGCTACTGCTAACTTTCTCCACTAGTTGAGCAAGCAAGGGCGCCTATTCGGCATTGTAAAAGGCTGGGGCAGCTGTTGAAGGTGCTACAGTTATCGTTGAAGCTTCGTCTTGTCGAGCAGTTGCCATATGGCAATTTTCATTCCTTTGTGCCCTAGCTAATGTCTCTTGCCTCACACGAGTCATGATTTCTTCTCCATCTGCCAATAAAAAATAATCCAATGATCAATTAAAATTGAGCAAAAAAAATGAAAATACACAATTATCGCAATCGACAAGAATTTCTACCTAGTTCGTCACTTGCGAACAAGTTCAGCTCAGCTGGCGACAAGCCAACCAGCACTAAACATCTCTCTTTGATCAGTACCAAGGCCTCAATTTGGCCAAACTCGACCAGGTCCTGAATGAAGGTGTTGGGCCAGCTCAGGGTTGGGTTTCCTGGCATCTTGATGTGCCCCCTCTACCACCCTTAGGAATATTAAAGTCTCTAGGCCCTTGAATATATAAATAGTATTTTTTTCCACTTTTAGCCGTATGACGAGGCTAAGGTAACTAAGAATTTTCGATGCAAATGTGCTATTAGATAGTAGAACCCAAACTCCTTGGTGTTACTTGACTTCCAGGACATGAGAAGGTGGAACAAATTTGAAAAATTTCTGAAGGTGGATGGCTGGCCGAATAAGTGTATCAACACGGTGAAATTATACACAATTGCAAAATAGTTAGGCAGGAGCTATGTTATGCAGATTTTTAGGCCCCCTAGGAGGTTGATTATAGCAAGTGCAAGTGGAAACCTAAGTACACATCCAACCCCTCCTCAAACACTGTAATACACCCTTTCGGAGGTTAATGCATCCTACCCTACGAACTAGGCACCAAAAGCTCAAACTCCTTAGGAATATGATAAAGTTGCCTAATAAATACTAAGTCAGTAGCAGTAATCTTGGAAACTATCTTGCTATAGCGGTCAGGTGTGAATAATTAACCATGCGTACTGGCATTTCACTTGGGCCAGCTTCACCCCCAGAAATAGCCCTCTCATCACTTGAGTTGTTGGAGGTCAAGCTATTACTCGACAAGCTGTTAGAGATGTTCTCATCCCCAATCTCCCTATAGAATTATGCAACCTAGGACCTAATGTCCTTACCATCCGACATGCTCAACATGCTTAAAACACAATTCAAGAAAAATAGAAGCTCGAAGAAGAACTTATAGGTTTTTAATAGAAAGTTGTAAAATGCGGAAGGGAATTAAGGGCTGTAAATGCAAAAAATGACCAGATCGAATGTAGTAAAGGTGTAATATGAATGTTTTTACTGTGCCTATATATAAGCATTTGGATGCAAAAACCTAAACAACAATAATAATTACGCCGTCGTAACCTGACGCTTTGTATGGCTCAATGTACTAGAATCATTAAATGCACCAAACCCTAATCTAATATTCCAAAATGCTAGTCGATAGTTTAAAAACCCTGGTTGAATGTCCATAACCGTCAATCAGCTGACTACTCACTGCTCCTTTTCATTGACAAGCTCAATTAGGATTGCGAGTGGAGGGGACTCATGATATGGGATAGCCTAACAAGCCCAGTCCAAATAATTGTCAACTCTAGAGAATGCTTCCAGACTCACTTTGCATTCGAAGCCCAATTATGTGTCAAGGCCCAGCTGGGTCGTCGAACATCACTTGTTTTCCTATACAATAACTAGGGCCGAGTCACTCAATCATAATCGTTAGGTGGTTCTCGACCCTACCCAATGGGAGGCTTTAAGCCACTTAGTCCATTTAGTTATTTCTCTAATCGACTACTTTCTATGGTCGATCACTGTCGACTAGAGTGTGTACTCAGATACCGATTTGTATCCCTGCTACATTTAATGCCTTGAGAGTTAGTGTGTCTTTGCATTAATAGCACATGCTACCCCAGTATTGCCTCTACCACTAACTTTGTCAGAAGGGGCACCTCCAGAATACTATTCTCCCAGAAAAGCAGGAGGTGATGCTGCCTGGGATAATAAAGGGATGAAAAATGACCAATGACTCCTAGGTAAGGACAAAAGCACTTTACATTTAATAGGGGCATTTTAGATAGATTATTCACCTGGAGAAGGCTATAAATACCCTATCGCCAACCACCCTCCAAGTATGCCATTTTATACTATATGCTCTTACTGTGCTTCTCAATTCCCTTTCCTCAACCAGCATTAACTTGAGCGTCAGAGTGCCTTAGCTAGCAGCATCTCGACTAGTCTGACATTTGCTAGTAATTGCAGATCTCAGCCTAAGAAGATTTCCCTTTTGAATCACTCAACCACCCTGATCGATTTAACCCAAACATAACTTAATACAGTAAAACAGCTTTCAACCGTATTAGCAACATATAATAACTAAAAATAGTATCCACCCATATAAAAATAAATCATAATTAATCCTGTCATGAAAGAAATACTACTCATAATTAATTTTGCAATTGAATTATATAATATGAATTAATAAAATAAGTATATAATTTAATAAATTATCTAATTATGTTGTAAAATTATATATTAAATAGAGTGTAGAAGGTATATTAATATTCATGTGGTCTTTTGAATTAGTTTCTTGGAATAAAGAAATTAAATTAATTTTTTTTATTTTCTATTGGAACCATTTCAAACCCATTTTGAACCCAACCAACAATTTAACCAATTTGGAACCCAACCTACCTATCTCAACGCATATAGAATCCAACCCACATAAACCCAAACCTAACCTAATCCAACCCACATAAACCCAAACCTAACCTAATCCAACCCACTAATTTACCACCCAATTATTTTAATCATATTTTTCAAACAAAAGATCCAAATAAAATTTTATTTTCATTTCTAAAACTATAAAGCTTTTCAAATTTTAAAAAATAAAAATAAAATCAAACTATATCCTACGGGTGCTAAAACTTCTATGATTAGTAAAGACTAATCTTTTAATGTTTACAAAAAAATAAGTAAACAATAATAAATATTCTACTATTATTATTTGAAAATTTTAAAATCAACCACGGGAATGTTTGGTTATATTTTTTGTGTGATTTTATTATGTGTTTATTATATATTTTGGAAGAATGAATTATTGGAGAATATAAAAGTAGTATTGGGGAATGTAATTGATTTTTGATTATATTTTGGAGAATAGTTAAAAATTGATTTTGGAGAACTTTAGTATGTTTGTTTATATTTTGGAGAGAGACATTTTTTATTGTAATAGTCAAATCAATGCTTTTTTGTTGGGTTTTTAGGATAAAAATAGAATTGAGTAATTATTATTATTATTATTATTATTATTATTATTATTATTATTATTATTATTATTATTATTATTATTATTATTATTATAAAATATATATATGATGCATATATAATATATGTATATATATATTGAAAAATGGGGAGATTTTAGAAATAATGAAGGACAATAAAGAGTATTTTGAGAATTTTTTTTAATATTTTGAAAAGAAAATGAGGATATATTTTTTGAAAAAACATAACCAAACATTCGTTATCCATTTATTCATCAGTTAATTAGATGAAAATTCCTAACCTTACTTTCAATTCAATGTTTAGTCCTTATTTGAAGTTTTACACGTGAAACTCTCCACTTTTTCACAAAATTTTGGAATCACTTCCCATATATTTTAGAAAAATCTATATACCCTTATATTTGAAAAAAAATAACAAAAATATCTGACAAATGCATTTCTCTCTTCAAGAAGAATGCTTTTCTTTTTTTTTTACTTGAAATTGACTTCTCAAATTGCCAAAAGAAAAGGGCACAAAACTATTCCTCTGCTATTGACATGAGAAGAAGTGGAAGAAGAAAAAATACCAAAATTTTTGCCATTTTTCTGCGACAATGGAAGGAAAAATAGTTGCAAAAAGAAATGGAGTACAAAAAGAAGTGATCAAAAGAAAAAAATGTATGTTTTCTACATTTACAGTTTCAAATGTCCGTGATTTTTAATGTTACACTTATTTTTTGTCTATTTTCTCATGTTTAGGATTTTTATTTCTTTTTTAGTCGTTAAACACTTGAACTCATTTGATATACATATGATTTTTGTTGTGAGATAGAAAGTTTTTTATTTGTACTTAAAGGGCATGAAAGTTGGGCTTCACCTTTTTGGGTTTATACTTCTTTTTATCTGAAATTATATGGTAAAATTATACGATAAAATTATCTAAAAATGGTAGTGTATTATTATTTATAAGTAAATGTAGTATAAAATATTCAAAATTATAGTACATATTAGGCAAAATTATAGTATATAATCTGTGTAGTTGTAGTACATTTTAGAAGTAAATATAGTATAAAATATTAAATCTTATAGTACACATTAGGCAAAAGTATGGTATATAATATGTGCAGCTACAGTATATTTTAGAAGCAAATATAATATAAAATATTCAAACTGCAGTACATATTAGCCAAAAGTGTAATATATAATTTGTATAGCTATAGTACATTTTAGAAGCAAATGTAGTATAAAATATTAAAAATTATAGTACACAATAGGCAAAATTATAGTATATAATCTTTGTAGTTATAGTACATTTTAGAAGCAAATATAGTATAAAATATTTAATCTTGCAATATACATTAGGAAAAAGTCTAGTATATATCTGTGTAATTATAATACATTTTAGAAATAAATACAGTATAAAATATTCAAGTTTGCAGTACACATTAGGCAAAATTATAGTATATAATCTGTGTAACTATAGTATATTTTAGAAGTTTCTATAGCACAAAATATTCAAGCTTGCAGATTAAATAAAATTATAGTATATAATCTATGTACATGTAGTATATTTTAAAAGCAAATATAGTATAAATATTCAAGCTTGGAGTACATATTAGGCAAAAGTGTAATATATAATTAGTGTAACTACAATACATTTTAGGAGCATCCGTAGTACAAAAACATTCAAGCCTACAGTATACATTAATTGAAAGTGTAGTATATAATCTTTGTATTTGCAGTATATATTAGAAGCAACTGTAGTATAAAATATTTAAGCCTGCAGTATACATAAAATGAAAGTGTAGTATATAATCTTTGTATTTGCAGTATATTTTAAAAGCAACTGTAGTATAAAATATTCAAACCTGAAGTATACACTAACTAAAAGTGTAGTATATATTATGTGTTTTTAAAGTACATTTTAGAAGCATATGTAGTATAAAACATTCAAATTTTCAGTACACATTATCTAAAAGAGTTAGTTTATAATCTATTTATATACTAATTTTTCTTTATCCAATTGTAGCAAAGCTAAGACATTATAAGGTCTACTCTCGTTGCTCCCCTTAATTTTTTCAGAGTAAATTGGAGACTGTGAAGTCCAAGATGGGTTCAAAATATTTTGACACATTAAAGAAGACCCCTTTCTATATATACTTGGATATGCCTAAGTTAAGTTCAAGTTTTAATTGACTTGAAGCAATACTTAGGAGGTGTGACCTAAAAAAGCTGTCATTTCATTTTTTGGAGGAGGTTGAGGTTTCTTGTTTTGTAGCTAAAGTTTCAATGGTTTTAGGGTTGCCATATGTGGGGCAATTTGTTGATATAACATTAAAGATAAAGTCTTCAACCTTTGACAGCCTTTTTTCTAGAAAGCTACAGAATATAGCTAGATCTAAAATAACAAAAAAATTTGAGGCATATGTATATAAAGATATATTTTTTATTTTTAATTGTTTTTTGTTTCTAACATCTAATTATTTAACTCCACGATTTCTCCTATCATACTTGGACAATTTTTCTAGAGTTGGTTTGTATAAATGGGGCATAGCTGCATACAATTTTCTTGTCTAAGATATGAAGAACCATTTAGGAGTAGGTGGAGAAATAACCAACAAGTACATTGACAGGTGCACAATCGATTTGATGGTAAGTGTTTGCTTCATTTTTCTAATAACATTGATTATATTTATATTCAAGTGAGTATAATTTTTTAATTTATGAATGACAGGCATGCGTTTATGAACACATCTCATCACTGGCTTCATCAATGAGTTTGTTTGAGTTTTCACCTTTTATCGGTGGAAAGATAGCAAACTCCAACATAATGTGAAGGAGGTAAAAAATAGGTTGTAGCCCTCGACCCTGCTCCATAGGAGTTAGAATTGGCAGTTTTGATCAAAAAATTACAGGCTATCAGTACTGCTATTAGTGCAGTCCTTATTTGTGATCATATAATATATGAAGCAATTATTGCAGCAAAAGTTGAAGAAATTA
>JACGDI010005377.1:998059-1010607 GCA_014898725.1 Jacaranda copaia
AATAAAGTATAAAATTTGTTTCGTTGAAGTACACTTCAATTCCATTGAAACTGGGCAACAATTTGAGTACAATGTGAGGAAAATGAAGTACAAACCCAGAACAAACAAAGCATAAAATATATTTCGTTGAAGTACACTTCAATTCCATTGAAACTGGATAGTGAATTTGAGTACAATTTAAGGAAAATGAATTACAAATGTGGAACAAACAAAGTATAAATGGTTTTGTGTTGAAGTACACTTCAATTTAATTGAAATTGGGTAGTAAATTTAATTACAATTTAAGGGCAATGAAGTACAAATCCAAAACAAATAAAGTATAAAATGTGTTTTATTGATGTACAAATGTCAAGAAATCAAGTACAATTATCCTAGATTTAGGTACAAAATTTAACTAGCTTTTCAATTCTTTGCAGGTTCGACGATTATACCCTGTTCTACCACACCTTTTACACTTAATTTTACATTTGTGATGACATCATTTCTATCTTTCTATACCTAGGTTGAGATCGGCGATCAGGTGCATTAATGACACCATCATCATTTGGCGGGAACAATTCATATCAAACGTAGGAATATGGTTTATCACTGCTTGGTGTGCTTGTTGATACATCTCAACTCGGTAGTATTGATCGATAAAGTTATATGATGAAAGTGACCTTGACTCGATACTAGCACAAGCATGTTTGCATGGTATTTTATCAATCTACCATGCTCTGCATGAACAAACCTTGCTATGTAAATCTACAGCATACGATTTATCTTGCTCAATCACCTCAAAGCTCTAACCGCTAGACATGACAACTTTTAAGTTATGAGAACGCATATGATTGATTGTCAATTTCTTCTCTTACTTGGGACATAATTGACCAACCATCTTATAAGATTCTTCTAGTCGATCATGCATCATAACCATTATTTGCATGCGTATGTGATCAACTATGGCTGCAACTAGCATAAATCGGGTTAGTTTAACCCAATTGTTCCAACATTCTGCTTGATTATTATTTATTTACCCCCATCGATCTCCACTGAATAAGGAATTTGCCCAACATGGTGGGTCAGACTACATAATAAAGTCTATGGCGAGCAGCAGCGACTTCAAGATGCTGTCTATATGTCATATATACTCCTACTTTATAGTCGCATATGCAACTTTCATAAAAACAGAACACCAATGTTTCTTGTTATGTAGAGGGTACTTTCATAATACTTGAATTTAAAATAATAGAATAGTAATGTGCTAAATATTACGAATTAGAGTTTATTTCACATAATTGTTTCATAAACAAAGATAAAAGTACACTTACTTATTTCTTAAAGTTATCCACTAAATGTCTCAAGCAATATACATGATGGTTACTAGGAAATATCATGGAGAGGGCCTTGAAAAGACCTGGATGTCGATCAAAGAAGAAAGTAAACCTTGATAAGATAGGTAAATATTGAGAATTTAAGCTATTTATTAGCTTGAAGCAGAACCACTCCCAGTTAATATCATTTTCAGAGTCAACAACTGCATATGCTAGCGTGAATAAGTCATCATTAGCATCCTTCTGACAACACTGAGTAAACATCCTTTGTATTTATTTTTAATATGGTGCCGTCTAAAAATATCAATTGCTTGCATCCCCTGAGAAAACTAATAAGGCAAGCACTGAAATATATAAATAGCCGACAAAATTTTTGACTAATTAGGTCATTCTCACAGTTTGCAATACTTTTAGGATTTGTCCTCTTCACAACATCACAGTACCACCTTAACTTATCATAAGATCTCTTCTCAGCTCCATGGATGTCATTTATAGCTAATTCTTTATCCATCCATACTTTATGGTACCTAAGTTCCACATCGTATTTTCTATGGACATCTTTCAATAAGGTAGAGGACTGATAACATAGCTCTGGTCTCAATTTATTCTTCACAATGTTAGCAACCTAAGCGGAATCGATTTTGAAATGTCCCTTTGTCTGAAGATTAGCCTCACCATATATGTGCTCTAGATTGCATTTTTTAATACCAAATAATTTATCAACCTCATGCTTTGATCATAGATTCTCTATTTGCAATTTTCATCATTGCAAATGGCTATAATTTTTTTGTTGTCATTTTTCTTATATTTAAATGACGACAAAGTAGACACCGCATAATTCTTAAGCATAATTCTAAACTCCTGAACATCCTTGAATGTCTAACCCTCCTCATATATGCAATTTTTCTATGCATCAATTAAGTTGCTAGTTAAAGCTAATTCATTGTGCGATGCATTGATCAAACCAGTTTCCTCTCCGACTGCATCCCTTGAGGTTGACAAATGAAGTATAATTTCAGGAAAAAAAATACAATTTTAATAAATTGAAGTATAATTTCAGAATATCTGAAGTATAAAACTCTAGCAACTATATTACAATTTTTGATAATCCATTAGTAGAATATTTGAAGTATAAAACTTAAATAATAGAGTATAATCTTATGTGAAATGAAGTACAATTTCAAATAATTGGAGTACAAATTTATATAAAGTGAAGTACAATTTTAGAATAGTTTAAGTATAAAACCCTAGCAACTGTAGTATAATTTTAGATAATCAATAAATAGAACATTTAAAGTATAGAACTTCAATGAGTAAAGTACATGTTTAGGTAAAATATAGTATAATTTCATAAAAAAAAAATAAGTACAATTTTAGATAAAATAAAATATAATAGATTCAGTTAATTGAAGTATGGGTTTAGATAAAACAAAATACAATTTTGGAACACTTGAAGTATAGTATTTTAATGAATAGATTACAGGTTTTTGTAAAATGAAGTAACTATAATTTAAGAAAACAGAAGTATAAATTTAGATAAAGTGAAGTACAATTTCATAACACTTGAAGTATAAAACCCCAGTAAAGACAGTATAATTTTGGATAATCAATAAATATAACACTTAAAATATAAAACTTCTATAAATAGAGTACAAATTTTGTAAAGTGAAGTATAATTTTAGAAAATCGAATCACAATTTCAGATAAAAAGATGTATTGTTTGGGAATACTTTCAAGTATAAACCGCTAGCAATAACAGTATAATTTTGGATAATCAATCAGTAGAACACTTGAAATATAAAACTTAAATAATAGAGTACAATTTTATGTGAAATGAAGTAAATTTTAGATAAATGGAGTACAAATTTATATAAAATGAAGTATAATTTTGAACAATTGAAGTTAAAACCTAGCAACTATAGTACAATTCTAGATAATTAATAAATAAAATACTTAAAATATAGAACTTCAATGAATAGAGTACATATTTAGGTAAAATGAAATATAATTTCGAAAAAAAAGAAATAAAATTTTAGATAAAGTAAAGTATAATATTTGAAAATTTGAAGTATAAAACCTCAGCAGAAGTAGTACAATTTTTGATAATCTATTAGTAGAATATTTAAAATATAAAACTTATAAAATAGATTCAGCTAATTGAAGTACATGTTTAGACAAAATGAAATACAATTTTGGAGCACTTGAAGTTAGTACTTCAATGAATAGATTACTGATTTTGTAAAATAAAATAAGTATAATTTCAAAAAATAGAAGTACAATTTTAGATAAAGTGAAGTACAATTTCACAACACATGAAGTATAAAATTTTAGCAAAAGCAGTATAATTTGAATAATCAATAAATAGAACACTTGAGGTGTAGAACATCAATGAATAGAGTACAATTTTAGGTAAACAAAGTGTAAAATAAAGTATAATTTCAGAAAAAAAAAGTATAATTTTAATAAAGTGAAGTATAATTTCAAAACACTTAAAATATAAAACCTCAACATAGGTAGCACAACTTTTTGATAATCCATTAGTAAAACTTAAATAATAAATTCAGTTAATTGAAGTATAGGTTTAGATAAAGAAAAGTACAATTTCAGAATACATGAAGTACAGTACTTCAATGAATAGATTACATGTTTTTGTAAAATGAAACAAGTATAATTTCAAAAAATTGAAGTACAATTTTAGATAAAATGAAGTACAATTTCAAACACTTGAAGTATAAAACTCCAGCAAATACTGTATAATTTTGGATAACCAATAAATATTAAAGTATAAAACTTCTATAAATAGAGTACAGATTTTGTAAAATAAAGTATAATTTTAGAAAATTGAAGTATAATTTTAGATAAAAGAAGTACAGTTTGAGAACACTTCCAAGTATAAACCGCTAGGAATAGCAATATAATTTTGGATAATCAATTAGTAGAACATTTAAAGTATAAAACTAAATAATAGAGTATAATTTTATGTGAAATGAAGTACAATTTCAGATAATTGGAGTACAAATTTGTATAAAGTGAAGTACAATTTCAGAACAATTTAAGTATAAAATTCTAGCAACTGTAGTACAGTTTTGGATAATCAATAAATAGAACAGTTAAAATATAGAACTTCAATAAATGGAATATAAGTTTACGCAAAATGAAGTATAATTTCAAAAAAAAAAGAAGTATAATTTTAGATAAAGTGAAGTATAATTTTTCAACTTTTGAAGTATAAAACCCCAGCAACTGCAATACAGTTTTTGATAATCAATTAGTAGAACACTTGAAGTATAAAACTTAAATAATAATGTACAAATTTTGTCAAATAAAGTATAATTTTATTTACAATAAAGTATAATGCAGAACACTCCAATTAAAGAAAGATTTTCAAATAAATAGCGTACAATTTCAGAACATTTGATGTACAAAATTTTACAAACTACAGTACAATTTAGATTTTGTGGAAGTATTAGCTTAAAATATCACTGCTTTTCTTAGCACTGCTGCTTAATTCATCCTTTCGATTTACCAGGATGTCAACAATGTTCATCTTCAATGTCAAATACAGTAAGATCATATTCAGGACATCATCGTCATCAGTCTAAATCACGTACAATATTTGATGTAGAGCTATGTATCGCAAACTAAAGAGCTCGGCATTGATTTTACTCCATTTTTTTTACTAGATTAATGCGCATGTCTATTAAAGTCATATTATCTTTAATTGAGATTATATGAAGTTGGTCTTTGTAGTAGCAACTCTCTAACACTTAATTGAATACTTCAACTTCACTACTAGTTGACATTGTAGAAAAAATACAAAAAACTTAAAAGCAACTGAAAAAAAGAAGAAACCCGAAAATGATGAACATGAAAAGAGAAGACGACAATGCAGATGTCGGGTAAATGGTTGTTGGCTCCCACGATTATTCTCATTCCCGCCGTGGAGCTTGTTGCGTTTTTTCTTTTCTTTTTTATTTTTGAAAATGATACTACTATTGTTAAGGTTTATTATTACTTTTGTTTATGATAAAAAAATGAACAAAATAAGTGAAAAATATTATATTTAAGGATATTTTTATCAAATCAAGTGAGTAGTGAGTGAACTTTAAAATTTTAATAAAATTAAAAATTTTAATTTAAATTAAATCAAGTGAAAACTGATCACAAAATTAAAAAATATTTTTGATACTTTTAAATAATTGCCCATTTATTCATTTTATGGATGCAAACGAAAAATCCCACCTGGGGATACTACCCACAGGCAAATATTAAGTTGGGCATTTTCACAAACACTTCTCATATTTCTTGCACTCCCTCTGCTACATAGTTGCCGCGTAATGCCGCAGCCTCCACTAAATTCAAACCATAGAGTGTTCTTCACGAACGATTTCATTAATCGGCACTGTAGATTACTGCCACAGGTACAACGAAGATGGATGACCTCCAGCAAAAGGGTTCAGGACCGAAGCAAGAACAAGCGAGTGCACGATCTTGAAATCGCGACAGAGAAACACAAGATAGTCTCCAAAATCCTATATTTGTTCGAACTTCTCAAAGAGGAGTCAGAAAACGTCATTCCCTTAAGAAATCTTGACCAACATCGTAAGCAAATCAATCTCTCCAAGCCCCACAAAATCTCGGATTTCCTCCGGAAGGCGCCTAAGCTTTTTGAGCTATACAAAGACCATAGGGGCGTGGTGTGGTGTGGGATGACGGAGAAAGCTGAGGAATTGGTGAAAGAGGAGGAAGAAATCATTGAAAAACATGGCGAGAAAGCTGCGGAATATGTGACTAGGATGTTAATGATGGCGGCAGATAAGCGGCTACCACTTGATAAGATTGCACATCTTAGGCGGGATTTAGGATTGCCAATGGATTTTAGGAAGCATTGGGTCCATAACTATCCTGAACACTTTAAGGTCGTTCAGCCGTTTAAGCCTTATGATGACGGTGAGTACTTGGAACTTGTTTCTTGGAAGTCTGGTTGGGCGATCACGGAACTGGAGAAGAAGGTGTTAGGCATGAAGGAAGGGCAGAATGATAGTGATCATGTCCCTGGATTGCTTTCATTGGCTTTTCCGTTAAAGTTCCCCCTCACTTATAAAAAAGTGTACAGATTTGGTGGGAAAATCGAGCATTTTCAGAAGAGGGAGTATTTGTCTCCCTATGCTGATGCTAGGGGCTTAAAAGCCGGGTCCCCAGAGTTCGATAAGAGGGCAGTAGCAGTGATGCATGAGTTGCTTAGTTTTACTATTGAGAAAAGATTAGTGACTGATTATTTAACGCATTTTAGAAGGGAGTTTGTGATGCCACAGAAGCTAATGAGGCTTTTGCTAAAGCACTTTGGAATTTTCTATGTTTCTGAGAGGGGAAAGAGGTTTAGTGCATTCTTGAATGAGGCTTATGACGATTCAGAGTTAATTGAGAAGAATCCTTTGGTTGTTTGGAGAGAAAAGGTCCTGAGTCTAGTAGGTTATAGGGGAAAGAAGAAGAAGATTGACAGTTTTGAGGATTTGTCAGACATGGAGGATAAGGCTTTGCTCGGGAGTGATTCTGAAGATGACCACATGCAGCTGGAACTTGAGCAGAATGAGACATTGCGTAGTTTAGAGAATGCTTCAGCTACAGAGGGTTCTGAAATGGAGATCGAGGAGGTTTGCAGTTCATACAATGATGGAATACCACAAGGTCAATATCTGTTCCTGATTTTGTTCTATTATATTTCTTTTTGCTCCCATGCATAACATGTGTATGTGCATTCATATCAGTGAAGATCTGTCCTTGTTTGATTATGATGTCGCTGTTCCACATTAATTTTTGTGTATGATCTATTGTCATTATGAATGCATTTATCTAGCAGCAGCATGTTACCATCCTGGTGAAGTAGTTTTAAATGAGGAGTGCTTGTTATCATCAATGTTATTCTTGAGTTATTATTTTTCTTTTGGCGTGATTATCGGATTGTTGGACGAGCATTCATAAAAGTGAACTGGATGCAGTGCTTGAGTGTTAGATCAAGTAATTAACATATAAACATTGTTCTTTTTTCAAAGATATTGTTTTGTATGCCCAATTACATTTCGCGCTAATGCATCCACATGCCATTCATGTAGTTTAGTGCACACGTGAAAATTTTTTATGTCTTGCTTCCATTCTTTGTTTCATTATCTTCTAATAATGCCATAACAAAAACGTTATAATTCTGATTTGATGAAATGTTTTATGTTGATGACATAGAGGTGGTCAAAAATCATACTGGATTGGTACATTATTGGAGATAACACATCCAAGGACCTTGCTGGGGGCAAAGAGATTTCTTTGGACTTAAGTTTATTGGCATTAAGTTGTTAGTAGAGAATAGTAAATTCGGGGGGATGGACTGTCTGCATAGGAGTGCTAAGTTTTAGCTTGCAGTCAGGTGGTGGTGGAGATAGCTGGAGTTAAGGACTGGGTTGAAGGTGGATGGGGCTGGTATCTAGAGGTCAACTCCTAGGGAACTGAGTGGCTAAGGGAGCCTCTGCAAAAGCAGATTGGGGAATGATCGATAGAGTATTGGATAGTGAAGGATATGGAAGGATGATGTGAAGAAGTGACAAAATGACATTACTTAAGCAAATTGATCACTTTTTGAACATTTACATATGAAATATATATACATTATATATATATAACATATTCAGATAATTATCTGTTAATAAATATAGTTGCACTGAGTTTTCTGGAAAATATTAGACATAGCATAACCCTTCTGAAGTTGCATATTTCAGGGAGAACAGTTAACTTTTGAAGAGACATCGAATGTGTTATTCAATAACGTCTTGTTTGCTGGATGTCTAACGTTCTTGTGTGCGTGATAAGAAATTCAGGAGTGATTTCTTTTTGTGGAGAGCTGATGGACTTTTCTGCTCATGTGGGATGGTATTTTTAGGTGACTATTCTGTCATCTTTTACTTGATTGTTTTGCCTATGTTCAGTTTTGTGCAGATTGAGTGATGAATTCAATATGGAAAATAGATAAAAGAAAAATTATTTTAAGCGCTACATCACTAATAAATTAAATTACCACATTTCTTGGCAGCAGTATTGGCCACAAACTATTAAAATTGTTTTCAGTGTGGGTAGATGATCACTGTTTTTGCCTCTGTTTTATCTTTGTCTTTATTCCTCTCACCTCTTTTTTTCTCTTCCCTGTGTATTTCTGTGTTATTATTTCTTTGTTGCTGTTGGAAGGAGGAATCATTTATTGCTTTTTAAACATTGCTTTTGTTTGTAGTTGGTAGTAACCAATTCTGCTCGTGTTGATTTGTTCTAGCCAAACCTTTTTCTTTATCCAGAACATATGTGCTTGAGCAAGAGAGTTTTTGTTGGTCACCATCAGATGTTTCCCCACTACACATTCCTTTCTTTGATATTAAATGCTAAAACTTGCAGGTTAGCATTGAACTTTGAGGTTCTTCAGAAGGCTTTGAGCAAAAGGGAGATGTTGGTATGAAGGCAGCGATTAGACATCATTTGAATGTGGGCCAAGTAATCAGTGTGCTCAATATTTGCATCCTACACTCTGACCGTGAGACATTGTAACTGTGGGTATATCATGACCTTTTTCCTGCAAGTCAGCAGCTGAATCAGGCATGTCATATGCACCACTCTAATGCTTCAAATATCCACTGTGTTGGAAAGTTGCATAATGTTATTTCCTGTTGGAGAAACTTCAAATACCAATATTTTGGGGGCAGAAAGTCATTTAGCAACCTAGAAACAGCATAACTAGTGAAATATATTGGAAGGGCCTGGCAGTGACCGTTTTATCTGGGGGGAAAACAATTGCAATAGAGGTCATTTCATGCATTTGTTTTTACATTTATTTTTCTGATATGCATGGTGTTTGACATAGTATGTTGGATTATGCAACACAATGAGCTTCTGAAGAACCATGAAAATACATCCATTCGCCAATGGAAAACCATTATATACTTCCCTATCTTGAGAGGTTTAGATCTGAGGCATTAAGCATTGAAGAAAAGACTACGTCTTCTCTGTTCCAAACCTTTCATGTATGACTAATTGGAAAGAGTGCCTCACTTGTTATTGACTTTTGGATGATTGAATTCCTGTGGAAGTCAACACATAGTATAATTGATTCCACATGCTTGTAGATTTGTTTATGATCTGAATAGTTTGAAGTTCAAATATGAGATGAGATCAATTCCCTATTCAGTTTCCACTGATTCTTGCCTCTAATTTGTTCATGTGTCAGATCCCAAGAATCAGGATTCAAGAAGTTCATGAGATACCATTTTGCTTCTTGATCTTCACTCTGCAGGCATGCAATTCATGGGAGAGAACAAACAGTTCATCAATTGTGTGATTATCCTTAATGGTTTGAAATATTTAACAGATGAATCTCCTTCCTAGGATGCTATAGTTTCCAGGTCAATTCAACTTTGTTCATCTAGGATGTCTTCATCTGTTTGCACAGACAAATAGCCAGAAGCCCGAACAAGACTTCTAACTGCTATCCATGATGGTGTCATTATGTTTTGTGTCTGAATTTGAAGTCCTCGACATATTTTAGCAACTTGGGATAGATGATGCAAAACTTAGTCAAGAATATGTCCGGATGTTATGAAAAAGCTGCGTTTGCCAGCATAGAGTTTAGATTTATTGATGGGATTAGAAGTAAGGTAAATGAGTATTTGCTGAATTCCAATTCGAACACCCCATTTTGGATGATTTTATGTTTGAAACCTGAAAAAAGGATGAATTTTTTCAAAATTTAGAGGATAAAAAAACTTGACTGCATGTGGGTTTGGGATCCTGAATCTCGGTTCTCCTCCTCTTAAGTATTGTCTCGCTCAAATCTGAACTCAAGGTGGTCAAATGTTCTAACTCTCAAGGCATTCAGATCCGCCACAATAAATTAAATGAGAACATAAGTGGAAACATCTGGATTTTAAATTGCTGGGGTTGTTTGTCGCTAAATTACATTCAATCATCTTTTATTATTGGTGTAAATCCACTGGATTGACAAACAAGTTATTATTTAAATTTAATTTTGAATTTCTCATTGATTTTGAAATTGTCTTTGAGCTTATTTTGATTATTACATTAGTCTGAATTCAAAAAAAAATTTAATTGAATCAAACATGAATTAATTTTTAAAAAGCTCGATATTTCTACTATTCTCTTATCATTTGTCGACACATAGAATTTCAAATTTTATCAAACAAAAAAAATATATTCTAGCTTGATTATTATGTTTAAGAAATTGAACTCAAATGAATTTTTAAGGAACGACCTTAAGATCTTGTGTTCCAATTAATATTTTGTCTTCCTTTCATTGATAGATACACATCAAAAAGTGATTCAATTGATGAAATTTGATATAAAATCAATCATAACATGTTGATTTGACTCAATAAGTAAATATTTTTCAAACAATTTCTTTTAAAAAGAAAAAGAAAAAAAATCAAAATAACATATGCTAAAAGGAAGAAAAACTGTACAAGTAATGGATCTCCAAGTACTCTTTCCGAATCTCCTCAACCAAATTTATCCCAACTAGCGGCAAGCAAAATATTGGAAAGAAAGCCTTGTCAAGTATTTTTTCAGAAAAATATATGAAATATTCGACATGTATCGTGAAATTATAATATACAATTTGAACTACAATTTTGATAATGGAATAATTTTTTTTTTCTCCAAAATTATAAAATACTCAAGGCATAAAATTGATCACTTCAAATCTAAATGCATACCATACCCCACGCCACCCCACATCCAAGTACACACACGCCTACACCAACACCAACACCCAAGATAGATATGGCCATAATCATAAATGGGCTTATGCTATCCCATGAATTGGGACGACCCAACTTAATGGCAACCACGGATTGCTTCCATTACAAAAAATAATAATTATGATAATTAATATAGAATGTGTTCCAAGCATGTGGAAGGGCATGGGGCGGATGGATAAGAGATTAAGAAGAATATTATTTTTGCTTTATTATATGTTTGAGGGACAGATGTGATTTGGACCTTTTGCTTTTGGAGGGAAGTTTCTCATCCCCTTAATCACAAATCTCGATGATAATAATTATTCTTAATTTATTTAATTATGCCTACCTCCAATCACATCCTTAATCATTTTTATTATGATTCCGTGATGTGTGCTGTCTCACGGTTTTATATAGTTTTTTATTAAAATATTAATCACCAAAGATTTTCTTGGTATTTGAGAGCCAAAAATCAATCAATAAATAAAATATTAGCCAATCATGTTTTCCATCTCCCCCTCGCGTTGTAAGACGAGTCTTGATGTGGGATTTCAAAAATGCCCCTAAATATTTAGATAATTCCTAGCATCATCTTAAAAATTCGTGACTCTTACATGGATAGTTTACATCTGATATGAACCGACCCATGATTGGATATTTACTATTGAATATTCGAATTTAGGTGTTGTGGTTCATGCCAGCTCAAATATGGCCTTTACAGACAAATTTATAGGTATGCAACTGTATTTATGGGTATTTAAGTATGTTTCAACTTTTATCTCCAACCAAACCTTGAAAGATCCATCAGTAAGTAGGGGGACAAAAAAAAATTTTAGGGACGTACATAAGTAAGACAAAGAGGTTTCCTCCGGCGTATATTTATCATATAAATAAGAGAAGAATGTCATAAAGAAATCAAATATAAATCAATGAATGGAGAGAGTTACATGTAAAAAATATTAAATAAAAACCCGGCAATGATAAATGTACAAAATAGGGATCAGCCATCCCTTAATCGGAAATCCTTCATTTCAAATGTTAGCTTGAGCATTGTACAAATTCTGTTAAGCAAACTCTATCCATCCTACCTTTTTGTATGATTTTGTGAGATAAGTTTAGATTATCAGCCCTCAATTTGAAATTTAACTCTACTTGATCATTTGACTAGAAAAATATTCTTCAACTTATGCCAAGTCTCAAGTTATATTTGCCTTTCACCATATAAAAATTTATTCATGGATAGAAATTCAACTTTTTTTTACTTTTATATATATCTATAATAACTATGTAAATACATACAATGCAACTATTTTAACAATTAGTAAAGTGTTACATGCGTTGGTTATATACATATGCATGTAAAAAATATACTTTTATATCCCATCAAGATCTAGATTCCAAGTCAACCATTATAGAGAAATTTGAAAACATGAAACTAATATATATAGATGGT
>JACGDI010005377.1:1017441-1042142 GCA_014898725.1 Jacaranda copaia
TTTGGAAAAACATAACTGATGTGTGATATTCCAACAGGCCCAGGCCCAAGATGACCCTTGTAGCTAGCTATAGGCTCAATCCATCATGGCCCAACATGGCAGTCAACCAGTATTTGACCTTGGGACCCTCAAGCTATAAAGGGTAAATATTGACAACCAACAAGACTCGACTAACTTGGTAGAGCGCCATCAGTCAAAACTCGACGTGGTTGGTCAATCGCGAACAATGCGCTAAGGCTTAAGTTTAACGTCGATGGCAAGACCTTGGCAAGAAGTCAACAAAAAGTAGTATTTCTCGTCAGCTCAACCTCTCGACCTCTATGGTCAAGGAAAGATGATAGCCTCCCTACCGCATTAAATGATCCATCAGATAGCATATCTCTGCATTAATGGCACATGCCTTTGCCCATACCACCTTTAATAACTATATGGAGGCCAACACACCCCTAGTGTACCTCCTTGTCCTAGGAAGCAAGAAGCAGCGCTACCTAGAATAGTACAGAAACAGGAGAAGACCTAAAGATCCCTATATGATGACAAATAACCTACACCAAGTGATAAAGGCATCATAGACATATCAACCCTCTTGGGAAGATTATAAATAGCCCATTGCTAGCCTCTTAGAAGGCATGCACATTTCATCCAAAGCCCTCACTCTGCTGGTCTATCTTCTAGTTGATTGACTAACTTGAGCGTTGAAGTGCCATAACCAAAGGCTCCTTGGCTAGGCTAATGTTTACTGATTGATTGCAGGAGTTAGACCCAAAATCACCATAAATACTCCATTCGACCTATCTTGTGGTTGATCCCCTTGAATTCCAGCCTAATAAATCCCTTAAACAATTTTTACCTTCATCAGTTTGACACCACTTGTGGGAAACTCGAGTTCGCAGCTTTAAGAAATGGTTAACACTAGGTGAGCTACATCTGAGAAAGGAGAAGATTGAAGATCTCCATCTCTTCCTCCTCTAACCTAAGAACTTGACCTTACTAGACCTAGTGCTAGCCCGAGCAGTAGTCACTTTGACCATACCCCAACTTATGCAATTAATTCGCAAATAAACATCCACTTAAATCTTTGCTTAGCTCACTGTGGCCCTCAACTGACATAATAACCTTCCTGGACCAACTACCAATGCCACCCTTCAGCCTATTCTTCTTAAAGAGAGTCCCCTCAGAGAGAACAGAGGTCGACCAAACTCTATGCAGCCACCCACTAGGCGAGAGGGTAGTGTTGGATGGTTCCCGAGGGAAGAAACATGATCGACTCCCAAGGAAGAGGTAGCTAACTCAATCGACCACTACGCCCAACCTATTCGATCCCCACATCACGATAAGGTTGAGTGGCAGAAGCCCCAAGCAAATAGGAATATATCCCCAGCTAACTGGGAAGAATGAGAGGAAGTATCCCATAAGGTCCAATAGCTAAATCGGCGACTGGAGGAGATCTCAAGGAGAAACTCCAAAAAGAACCATTATTGTGAAGGGGCCTAGAGGTTTCCCTGAGAGCATACATCGCCTTTTGTGCAGGAGATTATTAACAAGTATATAGCTATCGATGCTAAGGTCTTACTGGACTACCTAGAAATAATGGCTCATCATACTCGAACAAACAATTGTTGCAATTCAGGCACATGATACAATTGCATTAGAACAACGAGTACATATATGTAAAGATGTTGGTCACCATCTTATAGCGATTGATTTGTAAAGTTGTAACTAGCATCAATATATTCGTATGACCAGCCTTGTGATAAGTTCCTCCACTAATTTGTTAGCTGGAAAAAAGTGAAACTCCCTCACATTTATTTGCCTACGGTGAAGGAAAAGACTCTTCGTGATTTTTTTACCAGGTTCAACATAGAGGTTCTAAAGATCGACAACCTCAGGATTGAATTTTTTGTTGATGTGTTCTTTTTAGGCCTCCATCATAAGGAATGCACCAATTCATTGGTCAGGGAATGGCCTAGGACGATGGAAGAGCTCCTTGACCTCACTGAGAGATACATGATGCAAAAGGATATGAACAAGCTAAAGTATGGCAATCCAGAGGCTAACAAAAAGAAGAGGAAAGAAAAAGACGTTCGTCAACATAAAGACAGTCATCAATCTTTGATCAAGCACTTCCACAACTGTATGCCACTCAATATTGTGATGAAGGAAGTCCTGTTTACCATCCAACATGACAACCTCATCAAAAAACCTAGAAAGTTAATCGAGACGAAGGCCATGAAGAGGTCTAAAAAGTACTGCCTTTCCATAAGCAGCAAGGCTACGACAAAGAGGACTGTTTCAACCTCCACAATGAAATCGAAAGGCTCATTTGTCAAGGCTATTTGAAGAAGTTTGTTGATGAGCAAGCAAAGTAGGTGATAGAAAAGGTTGACCAGACTCTTCAAAAAGAAAGGTTGGCCATCCTAAGAAAAGAAGATAAAGGGAAAAAACCTGCCCATGATACCCACCTACCCATTCGAGGAGTTATATACACCATTGCAGAGGCCTAACTGGGGAAGACTCAAAATCAGCCAAAAAGGCAGAATTAGTATAGACTAGAATCCACAAAATCATCTTCCATCGAAATAATCTTTCTGCTTTCCATCAGTTCAAAACTAATCTCCTTCTCAAATGCTAACTTGTCTCATGTCGTGGATCAAGGGATAGATAGCAAATTGGATTGGCCCCTAGTTATATATGTGGAGATCATAAATTTTGAGGTTAGAAAGATACTAGTCAACAACGGTAGTTCAGCAAACATCATCTTCTTGTCGACCTTGAAAAGAATGAACATGGGCAACCTAAAGTTTAAACCAGCATGTACCCCTTTCGTTGGTTTTGGTAGGTCATAGATTATACTTGAAAGATCCATCAATCTCCCTACATTTTTGGCTAACCTCTTAAGTGAAAGACTCTTATACTGAATTGCCTGGCCATCGATGCACCATTCGCTTACAACGACTAGCCTTGAATGACTTTCAAGCTACTGTTTCGACCCACCACATGAAGGTTAAATTTCCAACTGTTGCTGAGATGGGTGAGCTACTCTGTGACATCAAAGAAGCTTGGCATTGCTATACCATCTTAGTAAAAGCAAATGAGCAGAAGGATTGACCTAAACTGAAACCTTCGAGAGATGCCCCAGTAGTGAAACCGAGGAGGAGCAATCGAGCAAGAAAAAAGTTAGAAGAGACCAGGGTTGATCTTGTTGGGGAATTTAAGACCATTAAATTGGAGCCTAACAACCCAGACAAGACGACCAAGATTGGGACAGATTTAGGCAGTAGTATAAAGTGCCTCATGATCGACTTCCTTAGGAAGAATATCGACATCTTTGCTTGGAAAGCTTCTGACCTCCAAGAAATCCCTAAGTGTCATTGTCCACCACTTAAATGTAGACCTTTCTTTCAAGCCAGTGAAATAAAAGACAAAGACCTTCAACATCAAGCGATGTCAAATCATCGAGGAGGAGGTCAACAAACTTTTAGATACAAGCTATATTGTAGAAATTCAATATCCATCTTGACTTTGTAACATAGTCCTTATCCCTAAAAATGAAGGCAAGTGGCTATGTGTAATGATTTCACCTATTTGAATAAATATTGCCCTAAGGATCCTTACCCCCTACTGCATACAGATTTATTAGTAGATTCTACTACTGGTTCTGATTTGCTACGATAGATGCATTTTAAAGTTACTATTAAATTTTTATAGTACCCAAAAATAGGGATAATACCTCTTTGTCATCTCCAATGAGGTGTACTACTTTCTAGTCATGCCATTTAGGCTTAAAAATGTAGGAGCAACTTATTAGAGGCTTGTGAAATATGCTTAAAAATGGGATTGAAGAAAACATGGAGGTCTATGTCGATGACATGATAATCAGAACTGAAAAAATAAAAAACTATTTAGTCGACCTCAACCATACCTTCTCGATATTGCGGGCATTTGGCATGAAGCTCAATCCCAACAAGTGTATGTTCAGGGTTAGGGGAGGCAAATTCTTAGGTTACATGGTCAAGGATGTTCAACGCCTGATTGGCAAAATCATAACACTTGGATAATTCGTTGCTTAATTAACCGACAAGAGCTTACCCTTCTTCAAAATACTCAGGAATGTGAGGAAATCAAGTTTTTAGTGGGACCATGAATGTGATCAGGCCCTCAACAACTTAAAATAATACCTCTTTGCACCATAAATGTTAGCCAAGCTGAAAGTCGAGGAAGTTCTCTATATTTACCTGATAGTCTCTTCCACAGCGATTTGCCCAGTCTTGGTATCAGCCACAAAAGGTGCCCATCAACCTATATATTATAACAACAAAGCTTTGTAGTGTCTAGAACACAACTACTTGGAAATTGAAAAATTCACCCTCGTCCTAATCACTGCAACAAGGAAATTGAGGCCTTACTTCCAATCCCCCTCCATTGTTACTTAACCAACTAGCTATCAAAATAGGTGTTATCAAAACCTGACACGGTAGGAAAATTGAAAAAATGGACCATCAAATTAGGAGAATTCAACATTACTTTCCAACATCAAGTTGCCGTCAAAGCCCAAATGTTAGCCGACTTTGTGGTGAAAAGACTCGATCTCCTAAATTCTATTACCAAAACCCTTCAGGTGTTGACATTACACATTGATGGATCTACGACTTCATTAAGGAGAGGAATTGACATCTCTTTGTAATCTCCGCAAGCAGAGCAATATGACTTCACAGTCAAACTTGACTACCCTGTCACAAATAACAAAGTAGAATATAAAGTACTTCTTGCATGCATGTGAATGGCTATAAAAAGGAGAGTTGAGCATTTGGTAGCCATTACCAACTCCCAACGCACGGTTGAATAGGTCGAAGAAAACTTCAAAACTAAGGAATCCACAATAACCAAGTATCTGGCCAAGGTGAAAAGGATACAACACTAGTTCAAAAAGTTCACCCTTAGCTAAATTTCTCGAGCAAAGAATGAGTGGGCTGATGCATTAGCAAAATCTGCTAGCTTGATGAAAGAGACCAAAGATAGAACAATCACATTCTTGGTCGCTGACAAACCCTTTATAGATTTCCCCAACTAGAACCTGATGGGGCAAATCGAAGACATATCTCCTTCTTAGCAAGACGAGATGAAAACCTACTTAAGAGATGAAACAACCTCAGAGGATAAAGCTCAAGCATGTCGCTTTAGAGGGCATGCAGCAAAATTCACCCTCAATGACTATGGTCAACTTTACAAGAAGTTGATTTCCAAACCTTCGCTAAGGTGTCTACAACCAAAATAGGCATGCGAGGTCTTACGCAAAGTTCATTCAGGCCTCTTTGGAAACCATTTGGAGGACAATCTTTAGCCCACAAAATTATTAGATATGTGTATTTTTTACCAATATTGTTGAAAGAGACATTTGACTTCACCAAGAAATGCGTATCAAGTCAAGTCCACTTAAACATTCCCCACAAACCTATAACAACCCTAGTGCCCATACAAATCACATGACCATTCGACTAGTGGGAAATAGACATAATTGGTTCCTTTCTAAAGACCATAGGCCAGAGGAAGTTCATGATAGTCGTTGTCGAATATTTTACAAAATGGGTCGAGGTAGAAACAATCTCCAAGATAACCTATGCAGCCATAAAAAAATTTATATGGAAAAATATTATCTGCTATTTCAACCAACACAAAGTGATAATATCTAATAATAGGATGCAATTTCAAAGCAAGAATACCAGAGATGGTGCAAAAGCCTCAAAAGTCGATAACATTTCATCTCAATCTGGAGCCTTCAAGCTAATAGCTAAATAGAGGTCATGAATCGGACAATCTTTAACCACCTCAAAAGCTCGACTTGAAGAACTAGAGCAAACTAGGCAATCAACCTACTTAACGTACTTTGGGCATACAAGACAACTCTCAGAACAACTATTGATCACAGTTCGTACAGTTTGATCTATGGGTTTAGGTAGTTGTCCCAACAGAACTAATACAACACATTGCTCGAGTGCTCTACTAAAACCCTATCATGAACATCTTTGAAAGAGAACTCAATTTGGAGACTATCAATGAATTGCGTTAGCAAGCATACACCACAATGCAGTGCTACAGGTCGAAAATGGCCTAACATCAAAATAAAGTATTCCATCCGCAAAGCTTCAAGGTTGCTGACTTCATCCTTAGAAAGGTCAAAGTCTCAAAAAATATAGGTAAGCTTGACCCAAAATGGGATAGCCTATATTTTGTGGTTAAGGTTGCGAAACACAACATGTATCGACTTATAAACATGACCGACAACAAACTCCCACAATCATGGAACATAGTGAAATTAAAGAAATTCAACATGTAGAAAAACCTCATTTCCCTTCTAGGTTACCTCACATTAATAAAGCTGCTTATTTTTTTTACGACTGTCTACTCACACTGTCAAAATAGAACACTTTGCCCAAAAATAGAACAATGGGAATGATTATGGTTGACCCCATAGTCAACCAAAGCAATGGCTCCAAGCCATTAAACAAATGAGTAATACATTTTTTGTCGGCCCCACAGTCAACTAAAGCAGTGGCTTCAAGCTATTAATCACATGAGCAATACGTTTATGGTAGACCCTACAATTGACCAAAGTAATGACTCCAAGCCATTAAACAAATGAGTAATACATTTTTGGTTAGCCCTATAGTCGATCAAAGTAATGGCTTCAAGCTATTAAACAATCGAGTAATACATTTATGATCAGTCTTGCAGTCAACCAAAATGGTAATCTTAAGCCACATAAAACAAGGTGTCTTAGCCTAACTAAATAAGCGAGCTATCTGCTCAATATCATACCGAAGTCGACCTCAGGTCATCCAGAACAACAAACAACAACTCCAAGTTAAAATTGGCACTGACTTACCTAAAAATTTTGACATTGTAGTTGAAGAAAACCTTGAGAAATACACCAAGAACATATGATTCAAAACATTAAGTTTATGTGGTCGATTCAACATCACTGTTTATTTGATTATGACGACACCAAGTGATTTCTAAATTAACCATGAACTTCATTAAAACTTTATTAAGGAGATATTTTATACTCTTCAGGATTGAATAGGTTGAATCATTAATTACAGTGCCCAACATTCGATAAGAATAATAAAGTGGAAAGCAAAACAACATATAATATGCGTCGATGAATAGAAAACACCATTTCCTTAAAAGGCATAGCATCTTAATTACAAATTTTCAAAACAAAACAAAACAAAACAAAATAACAACAGCAAAATAAAGTAAGACATTGCAGCTACTGCTCAACCTTTGGTGATGCTCAGTTCGACACAGACCCCTCCACCTTCGCACCTGTTGCTCCCTATTTGATTGCTTAATCAACATCATCCCTATAGGGGATATGTACAACTATGTAGGGCACTGTCGTGGCCTGAGGAGCTGGTCGGGAAGGATTTGCTTCATCAATTAGAAAGGGATGCCCTCCGAGAGGAAAAAAAGTCAACTATGTTATTTTTCCATCCCTGATGTCGAAGGTGAAGTCATTAGTGAAGTTGAACTCTATGGTCACTGCCTTAACCCTGGCAACATGGGTAGGCACTACTGTGGGTGCAGCCATCAGTGTCTTGATCGGAGCAACCACATCGAGATTAGCTTTTTCTACATGACCACCCTCATTGGGATCAAGGTGCATACATAGCTGCTCGTCCAGCATAGGCCTCAAATGCTACTTTTCTTTTAGATGAAAGTTGTAGTTGAGAAGCTCCTGCTGCTTAATCACCTTCTCAAAGGTATCCCTTGCATCATCAATAGAAAAGACGATGCTAGGATCTTGGAAGGTGAAGGTCAGCATAAATAACTGAACTACCTCTCATCGAACATTTAGCAATGTCCTAGCAAACTCCACTCGAGCAAAGTTAAGCATGCTGTTATAGCCATGTCGACCGGTATCGTAGTGGGTCTATGTCTCCACTCAGGCCTTTTTCAACAACTCATCAACCATGCTTTTCTTGGCAACCACGACCACCAACTGGGCATTTTTTGCTACAAGCTGAGTGGTAGTCTATTCCAACTCCTTAGTTAGATCCACGCTTGCACTGACTCAGCCTCAGCCTTGAGCACATCCACTTCATTGCGGCCAGCCAAAATTTAATCCCACCCATCAAGAGCAACCTCTGACCTCCTATATAAGTGATAGTCGCACTAGCTCACCTACAGCACAAGGTTGGTCAATGCAATCAAGATCACAACAAATAGAAAAATGAAAACAAATAAGAACAAAAGCCTAATTATCACACAATACTTGATTTGACACTCACCATATTGGTATGGTAGGCCATTGCTTTCAACACGCTTCTTTGCATCATATCCATCATCTTTCGTTAGTTGGAGGCAAACAAACTAAGTCATTATCACCTTCAACAATAGCGTGCCACTTAACCTTGCAGTCATCACCGACATGGAATTGTTAATAGCTATGTTAATCCTAAATCGAGGTGACGGCAGGTAAACTAGCTAGAACAACTCATCGTCATCCCAATGACCAAATATATTGTAGCCCATCAGAGGATTAAAAAACCTGACTGGGCACTTACTTTTATCAGCAGTTGTCCTCTTTGGTGCATGCCCACCCTGTTAGGTGGCCGTATTTCTATGTTGTGGAGATGAACTTGGGGTCAGGCAACTAGAGGTTGAGTCAGAAAAGCTGTTGGTGTAGGTAATGCGACACGAGGCTGTTAGATCGATTGTGTAGCACCCCTCGATGAGTGGCAACACCCTGACACCATTCTTTATTCCTTTAGGCATGGGCCAAAGCTTGAGCTTTTCTCTAGTTCATGATTTCTTGTCAATCTAGAGAGGCACAAAACAAATGAGCATTAGCTTCAACCTTACAGTTAAACAGATGTAATTCAATAATAGAAACTAAAGCTCCTACCTAGTCAATCACCAGCCGACAACCCTAAGCTGGCAAGTGATAAGCCTGCAAGAAATAAGTTTCTCTCTTCAATATAACCCAATGCCTCAATTTGCTCAAACTCCACTAAGTCTCACATGAAGGTGTTGGCCAAGTTGGGGTTTATTCTCAGGCATCTCAATGTGCCCACTGTACCACCCCCTAAGAATGTCAAAACCCCTAGGTTCTCGAACGTAAAGATAATTTTTTTCCACTCCTGCCCATGGGATGAAGTCAAGATCACTAGAAATTTTCGTTGAGGACGGGTTGTGAGGTAGTAAAAACTCAACTTCTCTATACTCCCTGACTTTTGGGACATCAGAAGGTGGAAAAGATTGGAAAAGTTGGCAAAAGTGGCAGGTTGGTTGTGTATATGCATGAGAACAACAAAACCATATATGTTCAAAAAATAATTAGAGAGCAATTGGCTTATACATATTTGCAAACCCCTCAATAGGTCGACTATAGGTTGAGCGAGGGGGAACCTAATACTGTATCTAAAGGCATCCTCAAACACAATTATACATCCAACCAGAGGTCGATGCATCCTGTCAAATGGTTCAGGTATGATCAACTCATACTAAGAGGAAAAATGGTAATGTTGCCTTATAAGTATGAGGTCGGTGGGAGTAATCTTGGATACTATCTCGCTATAATGATCATGTATAAATAGTTGACCTTGAGAAATATGTGGTTGGCTTGGCCTCACCTCACCCCTAGCAACAATGCGCTCACCACTCAAGCTACTCAATGTCGAGCTATCACTCGACGAACTATTTGACCTGTTAGTCAAGACACCCTCCCCTTAGTTGACATATGGTTCGACCTCATCACCTCACTATCACTACCCCGGCTAGTGCCCTCATTAAACATACTCAACATTATATCAATACAGTATGATTGAAATATGTAGAGAAAAACTTACGTGCTTTAAGGCTTTAGAGCATAAAGCAGTAGAAAGTAGCTGAAATACCTTAATCGACCTCCTGGATTGCTGTAAAAGTGAAAATAGATTTTATCACTGTGGCTATTTATAGCCATCAAAGCGCGGTAACCAAAACAGCCATAATTAGTTCACAACTGCTATTTGGCACTTCAACTGGCACAGCATAACTATAGCATTAAAGGCACCAAATCCTGGTTGGCCTCGAAAGGCCCTAGTCGAACATTAGAAGTCTCTGCTAAAAGCTGCGAACCCTCATCGAGCAATTTTCCAATGCCTTGTAATATGACTACTTCCTACTCCTTCACATCGAATATCTTGATCAGGACTAAAAAGTGGGGTGACTTATAATATGGGATGATCCAACAAGCCTAGGCCCAATACGGCCCGAACAACTAGCTACAGGTCCAATCCATCATAGCCCAACCAGGTAGTCGACTAGTATTCGACCTTGGGACCCTCAAGCTATAAGCGGTGGATATTAACAACCACCAAAACTCAACTAACCTAGTCGGGCACCACCAATCAAGACTCGACCTAGTTGGTTGATTGCTACCGACGTGCTAAGACCTGGGTTTCACATCTAATTGCAAGGCCTTAGCGGTATGTCGACCAGATGTGGTATTTCTCATCGACTGCGCCCCTCAACCTCTATGGTTAAGGAAAGACGATACCCTCCTTACCGCATTAAATGATCCGTCAGGTAATATGCTTCCACATTAATAGTGCATACCTTTGCCCATACCATCTTTTACAACCGCACACAGGTTGGCACGACCCCAGTAAACCTCCTTGTCCTAAGAAGTAAGAGACGGCACCACTTGGAATAGTACAGAAGCAGGAGAAGACCTAAAGGTCCCTATATGATGACAAATGACCTACTCCAAGTGATAGGGACATTGTAGACATATCAACCCTCTGGAGAATATTATAAATAACCTACAGCTAGCCTCTTGGAAGGTATGCACATTTCATCTAAAGCCCTCACTCTGCTACTCTATCTTCTAATTGATTTACTAGCTTGAGCATCGGAGTGCCATAGCCGAGGGTTCCTCAGCTAGCCCGACGTTTGCTGATTGGTTGTAGGACTCAGTTTCAATAGCATCACAAATACTCCATTCGACCTGTCTTGTGGTCGATCCCTTTTGGATTCCGACCCAATACACCCCTTAAACAGTTTAAACCCTCATCAATAACCAAACATATCTCCATTTTTTCTCCAAAACACACATTCTCCAATATATACATACATATATTATATATATTTTATTATTATTCTAATATTAAAAAAATCACTCAATTTTATTTTCACCCCAAAAATTCTATAAAAAAGTATTAATTTGACTGCTATAGTAAAAAATGTCTCCCCAAAAATATAAACAAACATATAAAAAAATAAATTTTACATTTTTCAATAATTCATTCTCCTAAAACACATAATAAAATCAAACAAAACACAAAACCAAACATTCACTTAATCTTTATTTCATGAAATTAAATACAAGGCCATGCATGATTAAAACAATATCGCTAAAGCAATTTCTAGTTGTTATGAATCTTTAGAAAAATTTAAAAAAAAAAAATTAAAGAACCTTATCCCAGTATTAATTCCATCTTCTAGTTTGGCCTGGCGCAGTCTATTCTTATTTCCCCCTGGTTCCCCGTCAGGACCCCAACTCTCCCCAGCTTGGTCATGGCCTGGACAAATGCTTGATTAAAAGCAGAACTGCTTGATGCAAAAAGATTAACTGTGGCCCTGGAACGACTGTCCGTGAAAAGTACTTGATCTGAGGTAAATAGGCCCCTTCCTCCCTGGAGATTCACGAAATAAGCATTGTCAAATGTGTTCGGAGTTGCGGGATCCATGTTAATGGCGATCCTGGGGTCGACGTTTATAGGGCACATTTGCCTGAGCTGCATGGCGTATTGCTGATTGAGGGTCGGATCAATTCTGCTTCTGGGGCTGAAATTGTAGATGCGCTTGGAGAACCGGCTGCAATGGGAGAAACCGATGGTATGCGCACCTATAGAAACCACGATATGGGTTCGTGAGTTGAAGTATAAGTTTGGACCAATTTGTTGTTCTAAGGGTCAATAAAACTGCAAAATGTTATAACTTTCCCCGCTCGTTTGCTTCATGTTTGGATAACAAGGTAAAAAAATATGGATTATGCATACTTTTCGAAGCTATCGCCTAGTAAAAAAATATTATTGTAATAGAATCTATTCCTAATCACAGATACAGTTAAATCACTTTTCATTTTCTTTCCTTCAACCACCCTTCTACAATGAAAGATGTTCAATTCTTAAAGAATACGCATAAATATTCTACATGCGTGAGGGAATTAGGCGAAATGGGTCAGCTTTATTCTAATGAAAGTAAGATTAACAATATCTGTACTCCTAATAAAGCACTTATCCTTTTTTTATATATTTTAGATGAGATGCCTAAAATGCCCCCCACTTCATTTTTTATATTTAATTTCCAATAACTAGAAGATATACAATAACTACCATTTATAACTCACATATTTTTTGCCTACAAACACCATTTATCGTAATTTTTGATTTTTTATTCATGCAAAACTAAATAGATATATTTAAATTATTAAAACACAATTACATTATGTAAAAAATAAATAAATATTATTATCATATAAAAAATACTAGAAAAATTTTAACACATGTATTAAATGTGTCAAATTGCTAATAATTTATAATGCTATAAGAACTAGTAGGTATAGTAAGTAAAATTATACGGAAAGAAAAGAATGAATATGAAACAACCATAACAGATCCATTGGATGGTGCTTATTCATTTGACCGAGTCAATGATTTCAATAAGATAATTTCCATTTATTTGGCTACGTCAAAATTAATTTTTATTCTTAAGAGACAAAATAGTTTTTTTAAATTCTAACCAAGTCTACTATAATTTGTTTGAAAATGGATTGGGCCACATTATCTTGATTTATAAATCAATATAGCCCATGATACCATACTAAATTGTAAGATTATCTTGGGTTCCAAAGAATGAATCAAACAATAATAAAGGAATGCAAAAACATAATATTGTAAAGTCATTATCATATGATGAGCCAAGAGCCCTTAAGGGTTTGATGACTCAGCTAGCCCTCACATGTGAGCAGGTAAGAGTCTCCAAGAAAAAGGTACTTTTGTGCAGGGGGGATTGCCTCTATTATTGCCACCATGAGTCCAGAAAGATGATATTAATTGTTTTTTCTGAGGGAAACGAGACAGATGTATCTAGATAAACACACACACAACACACACAAAGAAGAAGAAGATGAAGAAATTTTGCTTATATAGACATATATTGGTGAAAAATGAGGTCAAAAGATCATTAGTTATTAGTTAATATTACCTGATAATGCAATAACATCAGTCATATCGAGACCATGGCTGGCAAACATGGAACTCAGCTGGTCCAAATTAAAATCTGGTCCTGGAAGCTTGTGCTGAACACTAGCGATAGTAGAAATTCTCCCATCTCTCCTTCCCAATTCCACCTGATAAAAAGGCCCTCCAACCTGCACACGCAATTTATGCCCAAAAAAAAGAAAAAAATCCCAATTCATAAGAGCCCTGTTTTTTCTTACAACTACTTGTTTCCACTGATGTTAAGAACCTTAAATTAAGGGAAGTAATAGAATATACCAAGTTGACAACATCCCTTGTAGCCAATGCTAATATATCAGCACATGAAACTTTGTTCCTGCACTGAGGATTGCTGTCCACAGCTGCCTTGGCCTTTACCACAGTGTCAAATCCATCTCCTGCAAGAGAAAGGTTGTCCGGATGATCCTTCTCCGCCTGGCGGTTAGGCGACGCCAGCAAAATGGAGCCATCACAGCCCTGGAGCCAAAGAAAAAATGAATATTTGGTTAATATATATAGGAAAAACTGCGATGAAACTGAATTGTTTCCGTTCATAATGCACGGACCCGAACAAAGCAATCGTGGAAGAAAAGGCGGAGGGTGGCCGGGGCAGTCACGAAAGTCTGCTGGAGTTTAGCCTGGACGGCGGCCCGGACAAGGGACTCAACATTAGGACATGTGTTTCTGTAGAAATCAGTTCTGAGTAGAGGGGATTGAGCATTAACAAGGTTGCATAGGATGAAAAGAACAGGCAAAAGGGACAGGAAAACTATTGTTGTTTGATTCCTCATTCTTTCGTTAGACTGTTGTTTCACATGCAAGATTTTTGTGCTCTTGTGGGGAGGTTGGGGGGGTGCTGTGGTCTATTTATATGTGCGCCTGAAAAGGGCCTCAAAAGGACAGTATAAAAATCCAAATCCCTGTTTGAATTTGTGCAGTTACACTCTGGCAAAGCCGTTGATTGGATTGAGGAAGGGTTGTCCTGATCATTTTTTGTATTAATTAAACTCTGTGTAGTGGTATACTAATTAGATTAATGATTGTTTTAGATGATTGGAATTATGCTACAAAGCACTTAGTCAATCTTTCTACATATAATGCCAGCTGCTTGTGACACAATAGGATGCACTTTGTGCTAAGCACATGGGCGTCTTGCAGGGACATTGGAAAAACTATATTTTTACAGGTATTTCAGGCTTTCAGCTGCAGAGGAAATAGTAACAAAGTTGCAGGTTGTAATAATTGAAGCATGATCATGGAAGATTAAGAGAATGAAAGCTATTACCAGATAGTTGACTAGACCAGGTGTGAAATAAATAAATTTAAATTTAATGTGATTAGATTTTATGCTTTGTCGTTGATCCTGAATGAAAAGAATGAGGGAGCATAGATTATGAAAGGAATCATAATTTTGTGCAGTAGAGTGCATTTTAAAGATGTTTAATTACTAAAACAACTTATTGAGCTTGATGTAGGCACGTCAAAATGGAAACTAGAAAGGACCATAAAAGAGGTTGAGTCAATTGATTGTGCGAATTTTACTATGACTAAGTGACATAAATCAATATAATTTTGACAATGACAATTCAATTCTTTGCGTACGTTCATAAATTTCTAAGACTTTAATTTTGAAAACAAAACCTTATCTTTTACTAAATTGAAGCTAGAAAATGCCATAAAAGAAGATGAGTCAGTTGATTATGTGGACTTTACCCTGGTTTAGTGGCATAAACCAATATAATTTTGATATAACAATTCAATTATTTGCCTATGTTCATGATTTCTAAGATTTTAGTTTTTGGAAAAGAATAACTCAGCTTTTCCTAAATTAAGAATGTTAATGTTACTATTACACATAACATCAAGAAATATTATATTGTACCAGTTAATATGTTTAGGATTCATCGAGTCTGACACAATTATAAGTTAGTTAGCAAAAATATGTGGATTGCACATAATTGCATGATTCTCTTTATACAAATAAAGAAATTTAATGCTAAAAATTATGATTAAATTTGTGTAAATCACGAATTATATGTTATGACTTAATTAATCCTAGATTAAATTTTAAGTGAACCTACTTTAGAAGTAGAGAATATGTATGGTGAAAGAATGTTAGGAAGCTCAAGTAACTCTCCTACGTATAAAATGATAAAACGAGTAATGTTCCTTACTATATGAACCAATTAATGTTAAATGGACTAATGGAACAAATTAATTATACAAGAAAATGCTTTTCTCCAAAGGAAACAATCAACCACACTATGTTAATTGTTTCTTCTTATTAAATTTTCTAACATTACAAAAAAATATAATATTAGTGATATGAAATAAGTGATAATGTAAAAATGATATTAATAACATACATTAAGTGACAATAACTTTTATTATATTATTAATGGTGGTTTTTAAATGTTAATAATTTATGTTTAATGGTGATAAGAATTAGTATTTTAAGCTATCACTACTCACATTTATCGACACACGTATTATGACAAGCTAGTAAAAAAAAGTTGTCACTATAATATATAATAAGAATTTCTGTGTTACTATAAATGTGTAACTAATTATCAATAGTGACAATTTAATCGGTTCTTATGATTGTTAAGTTTATCATTATTGTTATATCACCGAATTTATATAATAGATTACAACTATAATGAACTATGTTGTCACTTTATAATTTCTTTTTTATTATTATTATTGGGAGCTATCCACATCAAAGAGAAGAATGCACAACACTAGAACAAGCCACTTGCAATATTTTGAGCCTATTGACAATAATTTATAATTAATCAATATTATCTTTAGGCTTCTACAATAAGAAGAAATACCGTTCAAGATTCCAATTCTTATAATTTATTTCAACTTGTTATATACATAACATTGCACAAATAAAAGTTGATTACATCACACAAAGTTGCCATAGAGAGATGTGAAAGCAACTATATATGCTCCTTGTTAATGCTTAATAAAATATCTATTAGAAAATATTCTTGTTTCCAACTCTATATATATATATATATTATTCAATTTTTATTGAAATCATCGATTTCTTAAATAGATTTTTTCTTTAATTACCATCTCAACTAAAAATAGACTCAAATTTTTTATTTGAGTTTTAAAGGAAAGTGTTTAGAGTATTTTTCTGGCATTTATTCCTTAACATCAATATTTGTAATATACGTCAAAACATGATCTCCACTCAAAGTTGAAAAATTATTTGTTTCATCAAAAAACAATAAAAAAAAAATGTCGCCAGAATAATATTTGTATATGTAATTAAGTTTTAATGGTGACAGTATGTTTAGACACAATCATTGTTGTTATCAAGTTATAAAATTATTGGGGAATCAAAAATTTCAATATATATATATATATTCCCAAAGGCCAAAAGTAATAATTCATTTTCCAATTCTGCCCCTAATATAAATATATACCCCTGCCCCCCGCCCCAAAAAAAAAAGAAAGTTAGCCATGCTTGTTTATTAATCCCATTTTTTTATTCTCATTTTTCTTCTTGATGTGAATGGGGAAGTGATTATTATGGTAGAAAGTGAAATGCTAATATTATTATATATATAATTTAATTACTTATAAATTTATTTTATCCTCATTTTATTTTTTGATATGAATGGGGAAGTCATTACTATGGTAGAAAACATAACATTGATATTATTATAATTATAGGTTTAATTATTTATAATTATCTAAATAAATATTTATGTGGGCGGCATAACATGAATCACGAAAATTCAATCCACCAAGTTGAAAAAAAATAATAATAATAGTTTTTTTCTTATAAAGTACATCAATCATATATTAGAATATAATTATATATTATTTACTAATTAGTATAATATGTATTTTACTTAATTTATTCATTTTAATATATTGAATTCAATAAATATTTTTTCTTATTTGTCACAAATGCCATTATATGGTCACTGATAAGAGGAGGGCACTTCACTTTAGATTATGAAACTACTATTGCTTATATAGATAAACAATAAAACCAAGAGGTCAAACAATTATTTTTTTTATTTTTGTTTTTTATTTATACCTATATATGTATCCAGAATTCGCTATATTCAAACCCTAAAACTGAAGTCAAATAAATACAAAAATAATATCATTAAATTAATTAACCTAAAAACAATTACTAAAAGTGCATATGTGAAGATCATTTTTAATAGCATACTTTTATAGAGTGATGAAATATATTTTAGTTCTGAAAATACTTTAGTTGAGGAATTTCAACGTTAAATAAAATCTTTTAATGATATGATCTGCAATTTGATTGGAACCGTTGCCGGTTTTTATTCGTGTATATTGCAGTGCTTATTATAGAGCTTCTTTGTTTGGGGCAAGTAGGATTAGGCAAGATTCATATATTCATGATACATAAATTAGAAATTGTATCCAATACTATGTAATTTATTATTTGTTTTAATTTTAGAAATTAGTGATATTTCACACTTGACACTATATAATGTTTGATTGGCAAGATTGCTCAATGTGATTACACTTTGTAATGTCCAAAATATTTTAACTTTTAAAAAGGTAAATTTTCAAAATATGGCCGCAAAAATTGGCAAAAGGTGTTGATGTTAAGATTTTCATATGAGAGGTAAGAATGAATTTTTCATTCTTTATCACATTAGATTTAAAAAGATGAAAAATGGATCAAGCCATTTTGACTTGATCCATAAATCAGCTTGGCCCATGATACCATGTTAGGCCACAAAGGTATTATGGGCCATAAAGATGTGAAGCAAAATAAAAATAAGGTTTAAAAATATATCTATCATACTTTATCATGTGAACCAAACAAGCCCTTATCGTATTAGGAATGGCAAAGTTGCCACTACCATTTTTTTTTTTAACAGCCTATGTCATAGCACTTAAGGCATGTTTGGATGTATAGAAAGAATTGATAAAATTATAATGATATGGTGAGATTACACTATTGAAAATAATATAACACTATATTTGGTGATTAAGACTACACATTTTGGATATTTATTTATTTTATCAATCCCTTGTTTGGATATAAAGATTAGATAATTGAACTAATGAATTTACTAAAATACCTATTACAATAAGACAAATCGAAATCCTAATATTTGCAATCATTATGAATTTGCATGGGTATAATTGTCATAAGCTTAATTTCTTATTCCCACTAAAAATTGGATTATACAATTGTGGTCCAAGTGGAAGGATTATCTATCAATTAAATGCAGGATAAAGAACCGAGCTTTGTATCAATCTTGGGCTTTTCTCCTTATATCCAAACACTTGGCATGGCTTGAAAATATTATCTATCAAACCATGTCCAATAAACCAAACGTGCCCTTAATTAATTATGTATATAATTGAGTTATAAATATATATATATATATATATATATTAATTTACATATACATATATGCATTACATGTTCATTAAGACTTGAATCTCAAATCCTACACACACACATATGTATATATTCTTTTAATTTATATATGCAAAAGTTCACCTAAAATCTGTCCCAAATTTCATATAATAAAATGTGAAAATAATGTTATTGGATGAATTAATTATTCGATCTCACATATAAATATGAAGATGATGTTATTGAACTAATAATTAATTAAACACTTAACAATTGAGTTATAAATTATTAATTCATATATAATGTTAACATAAACTGATTTTCACTTAATAATTCGCAATTTATTTGAATATAGACTCAATCAGACACAATAAAATTTTTTCTATTTTTCTTTACCAAAAGAAACAAAATTAGAGTTGGCGTCACGCAATGGGCATGGCCATGCATTGCCACTTGGACCAATGATCATAATATCCATCAAAAAAGTCCAACTTACTACAGATTAATCTCTGTCACATCAGTAGATAAATCAAATACCTTGGGCAGGTTTATCCTAATGGACCTAATCTCACATGGGTAGCATATACTTGCTGTCTTTTCCTGTTTATATGCATGTTACTGAACCATCTGCTTGGCGGATTCTTAGGGTTCCTGCATGCCCGAATGTGACTCCGTAATTTTCTATGATCCAAAAGAAACAGATGTATATGAGATAGTACAAAAACGAGATATGATAATTTTTACAAAATTAATCGGCCAATATATATAAATATATATTATGACGGTCAATGGATTAAATTTTGATTTGAATTCAATTTGAATTCTGTTTGAATTTTAGAATTTTTAATCAATGAATATATCCGATGAATTAGATTTGATTATAAATATTCGTAATTCGAAATAAGTTAAACGAATATAGAATTAAGCAATCTAAGCCGTTAAGGAATTTTAATAATTTTTATTAAATTAATACTCTTATATATAATATTAATAAAGATTTTAAAATAAAACATGTATATTATATTGACCTAATATTTATATTAACGTCGATATTATGCTATTAATATTAAGTCTTTGGCATAAAAAATAAGAGGAATACTGATAAAATGTTAAATATAATAATTTATAATAGTTCATCTATGCATTAACACAATGTGAAATAGAGGTTTAATATTTAAATATTAACTTTGGATTAATATATAATAAAAAATTATTAAAAATGCAAATATGATGTAAATTTATTTTATAAATACAATATTTTTATATAATCCAAAAGAGAAAGAGAAAAAATATATATTAAATTGGGTTGGCGGATTTTTTTTATTAAATTTTGGGTATCCATCGGATTCGAATATAATATTGACTAATAAAGATCCTATCGGATACGGATCAAATTCGAATATAACTGATTTGATCCAAATCCGATCCCCTAGCAGCCCTATATATATATATATATTTAATTCAAATACACACGCACATCAAGAGTCAAGAGCCTATTAGGATTTAAATTCATAACCTCCCATATTATATGAAATATTTATGCTACTGGACTACAGACTACTATTCGACCGATCAATATATATCATGTTTACATATATATGTTTATATATTAGGTATATATTTAAAGTTAAGTGTATTTAATCACTAGTATATTACGGATGGATTGATAGAGGCATCGGTATGATTACAAGGAAAATATCCCTATTGTTTTGATTCGTAACAATGGTGTTGAAGAAAAAGCCTGAATTCTCAAAGAAAAATGAAAATAGGGATAAAATGGATTGTGAAGAGGAAATTCTATCGTGCAATTACTTTTACGAGTTTTTTTTTATTATTATTATTATTATTCCTTTTCATAATTTTCACCATGTTCCATACTTTACAAAATATTAAAAAACATCCATTCTGTCGCATGAACTTTATTTGATTTTTTTTTTAAATAAGTACTTCCAACCTTAGAACTTTATTTGATATTATTTTTTCTGCATTGACAATTTGAACACGTAAAATATATACCAAACAAATGCCTGAGTTTTGCCATTATTAAACATTACATGTGATGACTTTTTGAAGCATTAGTATGTTATAATTGATCACTAACACTATACATTATTTGAAAATACTTCAAAAAAACGGAAGCTTCTTGCACAGACACAGGCTAATTAATGATTTCTAATATCAAAGACATGTTGGGTCTGAGAGTACGTTAGAGAGTCGGTGTTTGAGGTATTGTAAGTATGGGTGTAATAAGATGAGACTATTTGAGAACGGTTCGGGTTTGGCTTGATAAAAGCTCGTATTCGGCTCAATCTTTATAAGTCCGAGTCGAGTTGAGCCAAGCTCAAACTCATTAGTTAAACGAGTCGAGCCAAGTCGAGCTCAATAATATTCGGCTCGAAAAACTCGCAAGCCTAAACGAGCTTTTTTATTATATATATACATATATATAATTATAATTTAAGCCAATATAATAAAATTTATAAAAATAAGAAAATAATAATAATTTAATTTTTTATTTTTAAAAAAATATAGAACAAAATTATTTAAAAAATTTATAATTATAGATTTTGTTTTGAGTCTAAATGAATTCTAGTTAATTCAAACCTATACAAACTTGAGTTCAAGCCTAACAAATCGAGTTTTTCTGCTTCTCTATAATGAGCTTTATCTAGACAGGTTCGATAAGGTTCGCCGAGCATTTGTCTATTTGAACGAGCCGAGCTTGAGCTTGACTTTTTAAGCTCAACCAAGTTCGGCTCAAGTTCGAGCTCGCGAATTAATAAACGAGCCGAGTTTGAACCTGCTAGATTCAAGCTCGACTCGGCTCGTTTACACCCTTAATTATAACTATGTAGTTTGTAGTTTTTTTATTAATACAAGTATATATACTCTTAGAATTTGTTAAAATTTAAATTTAACAGATATAAATTATATAAGACACACATACACAACTGTCAAAATTGAAAAATAAAATATCACATTTATATATACAACGACGATGCCATTAAACCAACAGATCACCTGATAATTATATAATTATATTTGGCTACTTGTATCAAAAACAATATTTTTTTTTCCCTCTTTTGTTCGTACCATGTGTCAAGAACAATATATTAATCATTGTTTGCCTTCTCTCATCAGCCTTGTAGTTTGTCATAGATCATGCAACTCCACAACCCATGGGCGGTGCCAAGTAAGTAGCTAAAATCCATCTGCCAAGTCCTGAGGTCAATCCACATCTTTCAAATTTTGGTGTTGTGATGCTTTAGATTTTAAACCCATAGGTTCAGATATAAATAACCACCGTCTGCCGCAAAAAGCTACAAACAAAGACAACACTGATTATTATGCTGTAATTTTTAAACCATTTACCTTCGTGGCCCACAGAAAAGCCCTTTAGCACGTTCACCTCAAGCTAGCCAGTCAAATTATAGGTTTTAAAATATATGCCCGTGACGATAGATCAGAGATGAGCACAATGTCAAGCAACCAATGACCACTTGATTTGTTATTGAAAATAAGTAGGATGGTATGAGTGGTACATGTTATAGTCATCAATTGACTCATAGTTTGCATCAAAAGATGATTCCCTGGAATAATACTTTCAGGGAAGAATAAGTTCGACACTCAAAAATCATCTGGCAACCTCAGCGCTGCTTCTTCGTTACACTTGATTACATTGTCGTATGCCCAACCAAAACAAGCAAAAGTTATTTAACAGGTATGCTAAACAGCCTGATAAAAAAAAAAAAAAGGAAAGATGATTGTATTAAGGACAAGACGATAAAAGAAGTCTTGAACAGATGTTGATGCCGTACCTTATGCCTCCCCATATTGCAATCGACCACCTGCATCAACAAAATCAAGCCTCTCCAGTATAGATGGATATTTTAAGATTGGACAATCAGAAATATGAGTTCTATTTGAGCAGAAAGCAAAAACATGAATGCTTAACAAAAGCACAATTTAGTTACTTTTAAATCTAAAGCTCGGTAAACCCCTCAGTGGGCCTATTCAGACAAAAAATATCTACATATGATCAGGTCTTTGACAAACGTTTTGTATGACCAAAACCAATGGTCACAACAAAATAGTAGCTGAATTGTCAAATGCCCTTGGGGGGAAAAGATGAATTGAATATGACTCAAGTGCATGCATCTCTTTCTTAATCCTATGTTTGAATCAAGGAAAACGTAAAGGGAAAATATAAAGATGCAAAGCACAAAGTTGTGTCATTTAAAGCATAGAAAGAAATTTTCTTAACATTTTCCTCATTAAAATCCTAGGCCCAAACATAGGGTAAGAGTGTGCAGGGTAGAAAGGGTCACAATGAAATAGGGAAATGTTCACAAAATAGTATTGCAATGGCCAACTCATAAAAACTTTCCATCAATTACTTGTATGACTTCTGTGATTACTTATTTAAATAAAATTAACGGTTAGAAATCACTGCAAAAGTACCTGTACATGATAAAGTTGAGCGCATCGGAACTTTATCTGCCCAGAAGGACCCTCTGAGGATCAAGCTGCCCGCTGCAATAACTTGAAGGCACAGCAGAAAGCTCCTGCCTCCCTCTCCACTCTTCACCAGGCTTCAAAGTGATAGGTTTTTCCACTGCAGCTGCCTCAACGCACAGCATATGCTTATATTCATCATCCCCAAAGTCAGCCATTGCCTTTGCCTTCTTATCCCAAGGATTCCAGACAACTACAAATACATAGAGAGCTTTGATAAAATACTGCAACTTTCAAGGAGGAAAAACTAGATTAACAACAGAGAACCAGCCAACTCAACAAAAAAGAGAAAAACAGTGTTTTAGGCACAAGCAGCTATGTTTTCAGGGTACTTCTCCTAGCAACAAATGTGTTGTTTGACCTCCAGGAGATGCCCGTCATTTTAATCCAGCAATCATACCAAGTCAAACAAGGAATTAACCTAGAATCTTGTAGCCACAGGGTCAGAGTCCAACCTAAAATCATCTACATTGAAAGCATGAAACAGTATTCCTCCAGTTTCCTTTGCATATTATTAGTTGCATTTTAAACCATGTTAATACCATTGCCAATTTGGTAGGGACGATATTACCAGCATAATAAAAGCACAATAGCTGTTGTTGAAAAAAAACATAATTCTCAAAAAAAAATTTGTGAAAAAATGCATAAAACTGTAGCCCAAAAACACCCGACCAGATATCATGAACCATACCAGCATCAGGAAGACCATCTTTACGAATGACAAATGTTCGCTTCTTTTCATGGTCCAGAATTGCAATCTTTGTTGGTGTGCTGAGATATATCTTGTCCACCTAATGGACATTGAATCAAGTAGTAGCTAGTCAAGGGTACTAGCCAACATAAACACAAAATGCACGTAAAAACAGCATTGATCTTCTGAACTTACTTCCGATTCAAAAGTGATTGCATCTCCTTGTTCAGTAAATCGCTGTTTATTCTGCAGGTTATCAAGATAATCCAGTGTCTCCAATCCTTCAACACGTACTTCACTGAATAAGGGAATAGAATCATTTGGATATGGTGAGGAAGTCCACAAAAAGCTATATTCAACATGATCCAGCATAGTTGAACAGACTGACAAAACACAATATTATCCTGGCATACTTTATCAACACGAGAATAAGATAAAGAATAAATCATTATCAATGGCAATTTAAAACTTAGAATCGCAGAAATTGAAAATATTGGCCATATCCTGACATGAGAAAAACTTCAAATTTGGCACTGTACATCTTTAAAATTTTAACCTCAATGCTAAGTATTCCATGTCAGGATGTCGTCAGCAAACAATTTCCTAATCAGGAAGAAGTTGAATTAGAGCTCTGGTTGCTAGCAAGTGAAACACAATTACTTGAAAGAAGAAAATATGATAAATTTAGACGAACTTAAATCATCTTTAGTATTCATTAAAACAGGAAATTGAAATAGGTGTATACATTGTTTATTTGATAGATTCACCATCACAAGAACAAGAGTATCAAGTAATGTAATCCAAAGGATATCCACTGATGGATGAACTAAAAGTTTACCGTGTTAAAATG
>JACGDI010005377.1:1042152-1059387 GCA_014898725.1 Jacaranda copaia
CCCCCAACCAGCCCCCTCAGCCACAATTTTCACAAATGTAAATGCTACTGAACACATCTCATAACATTAAGATATCATAGATGCAACAGACACATCAAACCAATTACATTCTCTGCATAATGAAGTGCCCACAGGAATACTAAAATTTACCATTTATAACTTATCCTATGTCAATATCAAATGGGATATACACAATGAATATATGTATGTATGTATGTATTTACATATGTAATGACAACAAAAAGGTTGATTCATCAAATACATAGTTAAAAGGATTTCCTAGCAACCAGGTAGAAATTTTTTCCCCCTTGTGTGTGGTTTGACTAAAGTGTAGTTACACGAATGCTTAGATTTTGATGCATAGAGGACCACTACATTTTTATCTGCATGCAATCAACGTATTACGAGAGTTCGTCAATCATAAAGCAAGTAGGTCCCTTTTTGTTTGGTTATCGTTAATAGCAAGTGATTCAATCCTGACTTAAACAAGCTTGAGTGCACACAGGTTTAAGAAGTTGCAGTCAAGCACTGTGATCCAGACAGGAATTATCACCACAACAAATCATACAAAAAATACCCTTCAATTTATGAAATACCTGATGTCAGAAACAGAGAAGTAAGTGTGATAAGCAAATGTGAACGTAAAAGGCTTTCCATCAGTGTTGGTGTTTCTGATACGAGAAATCAACATCAGATCTCCAGCAGGTCCCAAAGTTACACGTAGACGGAACTCAAAACTGCACAACAACACCAAAGATAAAATCAAAGACAATTCTCTAATAGAATCCAAAAGCAAGAGGTGCCACACCAATAAAAAGACCTTCACAATTTCCTACCTATGAGGCCAGATTTTCATGTCCTCTTCAGTGGGCTTCAGAAGCAAGTCTATAAATGTCTTATTGGCAGAATTAGTTGGAAATGGAGGTGGGGAAGGGTCAATGGACCAGAACCTGTTTCTAGCAAAACCATGAGCCTCAAGAGATCCATGGTTCGAGAACTGAAAAATATAGAGCAGCTTCCTCAGATCTGTACCCTGATTTTCACAAAGGAAAGAAGCAAAGTTGAGAACACATACCTGCGGGAAGCAAATAGGGATGCCTCCACGAATCGCCTTTGGAGGTTTGAAAATGGCCTAAAGAATATGAAAAGGCAAGAAATCAAGACAGACATTCATGCAGAAGAGAATAAGCTGAAGAATAGCTTGAGATGGGCATGCAATAGCTAGCATATCTGAACAATAAAAAATGGTGATCTCTTCCATGCTCTATTATGTGATTTCCTTAAAAGCAACAGCATAGTAATCAACATCTGCCCCAACCCAGAACCCAGACAAATGCCAGATTAGAAAGGTGAAGTGTCTTCCTGATTCTAGATTACTGGATCCAACAGCCAGTGACTTGTGAAATTGAGAAATTTGGACTCAATTATGAGACTTCTTCAGAATTTAGGTGCTCCACTCCAAGAGAATGGCAGGTGCTATTGGCTTGAACATATAACGGTTTTGCCCAAGTAAAAAGGGATTGACAGGCACGGAAAGGTCCATGTAAAATTCAAGCACACTATTGCTCTCTCAAATCCATATATGTCAAATTGACTGCACAAAACCAATTATGACCACCATACATAGCATGGTAGAGATGTTGAGGTCCATCTAACATTTCACAATTATGCAATGTCACAGTGTCACACACAGCCAGTGTCGTGCAAAATTGAGAAATTTGGACTCAAACTCAATTATGAGAGTTTTTCACAATTTAGGTGCTGCACTCCAAGAGAATGGCAGGTGCTATTGGCTTGAACTTATAATGAATTTGTCCAAGTAAAGTGGGATTGGCGGTGAAGAAAGTTCCATGTAAAATTCAAGCATGTTATTAGCTCTCTCAAGTCCACATATGTCAAATTGACTGCAGAAAACCAATTATAACCACCATACAAAGCATGGGGGAGATGTTGAGGACCATAAAACATTTCACAATTATAGAAAGTCACAGTGCCACACAGTTAGTATTCTCTTAACAGTACTATATCAAAATATTAGCGTTCAATGGCGAAGAAAAAAATGCATGAATAAAAATTGAGAGCCTTTATAACTAAACTAAATCAACTGCGTTTGTAATTAACACAATTACGCAAATAACAAAATGCATAAATCTTGCAAAAAGCTGCAAGCAGGAAATAATGTAACAAGAGGCCATCAAAAGTCAAAGCCAATACCTTACTACTGACAAAAAGCAATTCCTCCCCATGCTCATTCTTCCATGATGTTACTTGAGCACCATACAGATAGATCTATAGAGGAAACGAAGTCATAAAAACTTGCAAAATGCAGATATAACTAGGAACATTTACTTTGCAGTCCTAGAAAAGAGAAAATCTTAAATAGCATATCATACAATAGATTAACAACTGAAAATACAGAAATAGTATCTCTCCAATAGGAAGCACTAGTTATATCCGATGCTGAGATGAAGAAATATTATTGCTACATTCCACTTTATTTCTTGATTTTAAATCAAATGAAGCTCAATGTGCCACAAGCAGTTCAAACCGGACATCCAACATCAGTTTAAATATACATAAAAGAAACCAAACATCTCAGATGTGCTTTTTGCATGAGCATGTCCCTGCAGAATATCAGATGCGTTGTAACACAACCGCAAGTAGACATCTATACTATTAATAAAGCAACTAACCCCTTTTTAGTGTGTTTTCAAGTGATATACCCATAATACCCTATATTTTTATTTTTTATTACACTTATGCCATAACTACCACTACAACCCACCAAACTTCTAATCCACTATTTTCATTTTATTATAATTTTTTATTTATGTAAGAAACTAAATAGATATATTTAAATTATTGAATAATAATTTTATATAAAAACTAAATAAATATTTTTATTATCTTAAAATTTTCGCGCACACGCAATAGAGCGTGCAGAGATGCTTGTTTACATAAACAAATAGCATCGAATTGCATGGAATTCCACATTACGCCTTAAAACCGTTCCACATCAAATTGCTATCCAGAAAATGCCATTGTACAAGCACCAAAGCACACTGTACGACATTGCATTAATAAGTCTATAAATATCCAAACAATCAATGGTCACATTCGGTTAAAAAGTGCAGATCAAACGGTACTAAATCGAGATCAATCCATTTCCACTTTCACCTTACAACATCACGAAAAAGACATAAAAGAAACCGTAAAGCGACGTCGTACAACAAAGTAATTGAATGATGCTACCTCGGCAGAGCTACCACGGACATCACGGAGGATGATCTTTTCGAGACCGTTGATTCCCTTGCAAATCTCCACCATACCCTTCTCGTTCGCCACCGCCGGCGTTGCCGTTGCTGCCGCCGCCGATGACATATCGTGACGTCACTGATCGACTGTCGAGAAAAGTGTTGGTGCGTGTGTGATGGAATATTTATCTCCCAATTTTCCCCGCGAAGCCTATTTCAATGCAGGAATTAAAGCAACCGCAGAGGAAGTTTTTAATTTGTTCTATTTTATTTTTGGCTCTTTCACTTTTTTGGGAGAGAATTTAGGAGTGTGGGGTTGGGTTCAGCGCGAGCCAGACACATTTATAATAAGGGAATGCAGTTTATTTATTTATTAACCAGAAGACATATACCACTTGATTCTCGTACATATTTTTTTAATAAAAAATATCTGTCAACGAAATTACTAGAATACCCATCCATGTAATCAATGTAGCCTCAAGATTTTTGTTGCTTTGTTCGGTTGTATGTTGGGTTTGTTTGGTATTGTGTTGAATGCCTAGGAGCATCTTATCAAAAAAAAAAAAAAAAATGCTTCTCTCTAGGTAGAGAGAGTGCCAAAGAGTAGGTGTGGGAAATTTGGTAAATACTTAGTTTTATTTTTAAATGTCTTTAGGGATTGTTCCGAAAGAAAGATACATATTTTTGGGTTAAATTCATTTTATTTTCTCGTACTATGGATAGATGTTAAAAAATTTCTTATACTATTAAAATCTTTAAATACTCTCTAAAGTTATTTGTTATTAGTAAAAAAGTTGATAATGTTAAAATTTAATGATAAATTATTAATTTAACATCAAAAAAATTAAATAATATAAAATTTTAAGACACGTGTTATTTATTTATTTTTTATACAAATCTATCATGAGAATAAAGAAAAACATGACTGAAGATTCAGTTTACTTTTCTTCTTACTCACAAAGAAAAATTCTAAAATATCATCCCAAAATTTTGAAAAAGATCTAGCAGAAATTTGATGGTGAATACTAAAAAGATATAGTGTCTATCTATGGAGGAATAAACAAATTGATTTTTCACTAAATATCTGAAGTTAATCAGTTAATATATCTCAATTTTGAAATATTAGAATTTTGAGATTTTTTAATTTGTTTATTCAATTAGAGTTTTACAAAATAATAATAAATTATAAATGAAATATGGCAAAAACCTACATATTATTATATATACATTTTATATCCCAAAATAAATGCAGATTTGAAAAATTTTAGACAGACAATTACAAAATATAAATACATGCAATGGTCCCATGTGTTTTTTCCTCACAAGCAACCTTTGTTTTGTTGGTCCTGTTTGTTCTATATTAGAATAGAGTAATTTTATGTTCTTTAAAAAAAATAAAATGATTTAATTTTTTGTTGGATTAGGAGTTAGATGATGCCATAGATCCTAAAATAAAGTAATAAAATTGAAGTAAGAAATTTGAGCATTATGTATTAACTCACAAGGGTATTTTAGATATAAAATTTTCCAACAGTCACATATATAAAAGGAAGATAATTTCAGTGCTACATCAGCTAAACAAATGTTACTTTTCTAATGGCAAAGAAGTTTGAAAGGGGTATTTGAAGATTTTGGTAGTATATGGGGGTATTTGACACCTATCTCATAGTACAAAGAGGTAAAATGAATTTAACCCTATATTTTATTGTAATTTGGTATATTTTTTCACTGTACATATCAAATTAGTAAAATTTTTGTTGGGTTAGTGAGGAGAAATTGTATTTTGCCACATTTAATACGGAAGATCATGATGATTAGTCCCTCCAATCTTTCCTAATAACCTATTTGATAAAAGATATTTTAGTGATGGGTGGTTCCAAGCCTGCAACTTTTATGCTATTAACAACAATTATCATCGCATGGTTGGGCAAGATATTGAAATCTCATCAGATCAATTAAAATATAAGCGAACAACTTGGCCCTCTTATTTACATATCAAATTACTGTATTGCCCATCATTTTGAGGGCAATAATAAAATTTGTAAAAGTAGTCTTTCACAATCTATCAAATTAAACAATAATGCAATATTATATTTTTTATAATCTAAACTATAATATTTTTATTTCAAACAGATATATTAATTGATTTAAATAGCCCTTTATTTTAACGGACCACAATTAAGTATGATTGTTAATTTCTTATATCAAATGCAAACATATTATTTTTTGTATATAGTTATAATGAATAAGAGATATTATATGCATTTGTCTAATGATTAACCTTTTTGGAAATAGGACTGGGGTTAGGGAAGCAAGGGTATTTTGAGGATAGTTTGTTGTACTTTTAAAGTGTGGTCTTGGAAAGCACCATCATATTTGCCACTACTTCAAAAAAAAAATTAAAAATTAAAAAGATAATACCAAACAAAGCCTCTATTTTTCTATTTTTGGTATATTTATTCGTTGCATTTCTTTTTTGTTTTCTTATTCATTTCTCCTTTTTTTTCACTTTCAAGTCTTTCTCTTCCTAGCTTGAGGTCGCATTTGTATTTGAATTCGAAGGATTTCAATATTATATAATCCTAAGGATTTCAATATTATATAATCCTAAGAAATAGTTAGAAATATATAATAATAAATTATTTTTGATGATTCTCATGCAACCACCATATATAAGTGATTCAAATTTCAAAACTTATTTTAATTAAATAAAAAATATTATCTACTAATACAGTCTTTCTCGAAAATATAACTATTTTTTCCTTCTCTAAAAAGAGATACTTTGCATGAAAAAAATTGAATTATTTTTTATAGATTGTAAAAGAAAATCATGAAGTTTTTTAAGATTTGTATCTCATTCACTCTCAATTTGTATGTACACATTTATTATTTGCAATGTATAAGTTGTAAAAAAATAAATTATGAACCAAGTTTGATAGAATATAGATTATTTCTAAAAACAAATTAAAGCACCCTGGAATTGGGTGAGACTTATAATCCAATTTGCCTAAAATTTTAATCAAGCCCCAGTCCACCACGCTTCAAAATGATTTCCAAGTCTTCGTTGCATGAGTCCATCCAAATTTATGACCAAGCGTAATGATCAATTGATTTAATGATATTATCTTTATATTTATATAATGATATTTTAAATTTGAATTTTGATGTTTTTTTTTGTAAGCACTTATATATAAATACAAATTTATGAGCACTAATTTATACCAAATCTTATATTTATCTATTATATTATTATTTTTACAGTTCAATTTGTGTCCAGTCCTAAAAATTCATTTTAAACCTATACATTTTATTTCTTCAATATGTACCCAATCTTCACTATTAATAATTGGAACCATCTAACATACTCATGCACAAATAGAGAATTTACTTTTGGATCTTAAATGTAAATAAACACCCCTTACAAAAAATACTATCCTTTTCTATTTTGTCAAGTTATTTTTAACTTCTTTCCATAAAAATAAAATTTTACAAGAGACAATAGATTATGAAATTAAGTTTTCTTATGTATAATGACGAGTTTAAAATCATCAACATTTACCTTATAAGTGTTTTCTAACACATTATTGCATTTTATATTTATGAAATAAATTTGAACATCATCAACACTTTTAATCAAGATTATTATCAACATATGAAGTAGTGACAATTTTAATTGTCTTTTCACTCATTGAAAATTCATGAGAGAGCCCCTTGTTCCTGAAACCTCCAATTTCATATGCTCTCGTGTCTCCACGTGTTACCCTCCACAATCATCAATTGGATCAGCCATCCAGCGACCAAAAAAATAAAAAAATAAAAAATATCAACTCGCCTTGGAACCTCGGCCGCCGCTAGAAAAACCAAGACTCGGGCCGTGCTCAATTTCCAGAATTTCTAACTGAATCCACACTAGAAAAAGAAAATGTCAGTTGTTTTACTTGAGAGTAGCTTCCTCTCCAACCCTCTTGCATCAGCTTTCAAACCCCAGAGAAGAACTGTCCCAGTGCCTGTAAAACATGTTTCTGTAACCTGCGGAAGCAGCGCAGATGAAGATAATGATTCACCAAGGTAATAATGATTTAGTTCTTGATGTAGTTGAATTCTATTCTTCCTGCTATGTTTTCTTGGTTTGTAGCGATTCTTGATTGTTAGAGCTGATATATGGCAGGAGAAGTGAAAATCAGTTAGCCAAACTAGCACTAGTTGCAATGGCAGCTGGGGTTTTGACTCTTGGGTCTGTTGATCCTGCGGCAGCTGCCAAGACTGGTGGTAGAGTTGGTGGGCAGGCTTTCCGGTCATCAGCCCCGGGCTCTGCTGGCCCTAGAATCAATAATTCAAGGTACTTTTCTGGTATTCTAGATCATAATTATGCTATCTCTAGTGGTGATTATTAAGTAAAGGATGTTAAGAATCAAAGAGCTCAGAGCATTTTTCTGATTAATTGCAATGGAGGAAGCGTTTGTATGGAGTGATTTTCTTGAAGTTTTTGAGTGGTTTATGTTTCTGTCATGAATTGTGAGTAACTGTGGGCATTTTGGAGTTTCATTGCCATCACTAGAACTTTTATTACCAAATCCGCATAAATGGACAACAATGGATGACTGATTTGATTATTCCCAATTCTAGACAAGGTTTTTGAGAGCCTTATTTGTGAAATCGACATGATTGGCGAATCTTTTAAGTCCTGCCATTGTAGTCTAACTCCACTGTTTATCATGAATGAATGAAACTTGCAGCATATTCGACCATATGGATATTCTTGCTTTGTCTAATTTCAGTCTTTTCTGTTTCTACTGAACTTTCATGGAGGTTGCTATTACTCCTATACAAATTTACATGCCCTGCACCTCTCGAACTTTTCTAGTTTTCACTATGTGTTAGCTAGTTTAGTCTTTCTTAAGAATTTGTAAGCTATTTAGGGAATTTACTTGCTGTCCAGGACGGGGAGAATAATTGAGTGTGATTTGTGTTCAGATCCTCACTGTCAAAATTAGATACTCATGCAGATAGATTATGCAGAATATAAAGCAAACTCATACGTAAACTTAAGCAGTACTTGGAGTGATATCGATAGGATGCTTAATTTACTTGCTGTTTATTTTTTTTTAATGCATCTGTTAGATGTTAGAGGAACAACTTGTGTCATCGGTTGGCTTCATATGGCAGGATTTTCTCTATTAGACCTTGAAATACGTGTAAATAGTTAGATGAAAGAAAAGTGCATTCTCTGTGCCTCACTGTACTTTGAGTTAACCTAATCAGCAACTTTATTGTTGTTATTCCAAAATTAAAAACCACATGAATATGAATAGAAGATAATCTCTATTAGTATTATATTTGGTAAGATTGTAGATACGGTATCACTTAATTTTATTCAATGTTACTTTCTCTATGCTCTAATTGAACAGCATGAAACTTCTAACTTTTGACTTGACAGAATTATTTCATTGCTTGATGCTTTCATGAGAGTCTACTAGTGATATTGGATATTTATGACCGAGTGCGATCCGTTCTTATTGTTATTTGTTTTCTGTCTTTCCCACTCCTTTCATGCTATCATCAAATAATCTTTGCAAAGTCAATTCATCTTGTTCTTCACAGCTATTTGCTGAATCAAAAGCAGAGGACATATTTACCAACTATAGCCAGCAGATCAAGCTCTGCTACTTTACGGTCCATATATAATACTTAACATGCATGTTGTTGACAGTATTTTGAAGACATTTTTAGTTTTATCTACTTGCTTGCTAGATGTTTAGTTTGTGTTCATTTCTCATTCTCATGTACCTAATCTGCTGCTTGAAATCCACGTTTTGAAATTTCTCCCAGTATTCTCTTGGCTAGTCGTGGGAACAATACGGACCACCTTGCTTCTTGTTTGGGCTTGGCCATCCCTAGCTTTGTTGTAACCGCAGTAGGTTTCCTGCTGGATTCATACCTATGAGTGCTCCAGAAAGTTTTGGCTTGGGGGCTCTTGATTTTATGTCTTCTTTTCACTTTCTCTCTATGTATATAGGACTCGAAAACCTGTGAGTGTGAATAGGACTTGTGTCTCCTACATAGGACAAGTGTCACAGGGGCCATCAACTGCCCGAAAACATGGATCAAATTTTTTGTCGAGTTTTCAATCTGTTGTGCTGCTTGATCCTTCCAAGGAACCAATTAGTCTTTTTGCAAACACCCCATCCTATATTTGGTTCTAGAGTTTGACAGAATGTACAGGATGGCGTGTTTGTAGTGTCTTGGTGGGATCAAGCCGCACAAGGAGTTGAAAACTCCACCAAAAAATTTAACCTTGTTTTATAACCGTGAAAACTAGGGAATAGTTTAGGATAATGGGGTGTTTGTGGGAAGGCAGACTGCTTCCTTGGCAGGACCACGACGCGCACAGGTTGAAAAAGCGAAAAATTCCAACTTTTGTTTTATCCTTGTGATAACTAGGGAATAGTTTTAAGTAAGTTTAAGCAAGAGTTGAAGTGTTCTCTTACTAAAAATACGTGTCATTCCCTTCCATCTGAGCTGAATGCTGGTTCACTTGCAGGACCAATGTGTATATCAACCCACCAGTGGCTCCTCCTCTAGTTGGTGGATATGGCTTTGGCTTTGGCGTGCCATTTTATGGAGGATGGGGATGGTCTCCCTTCTCATTTTTTGCCCCAGGTCCCAGCTTGGCTATAGGCGTTGGAGGTGGATTTGATCTGTTTCTTCTATTTATTGTTCTCGGGGCAGTTTCTGCTGTTGTTAGGAGATTCTTCGGGTCAAGAGAAGATGATGATGAATACTAGGACAAATGCAGCACAACAGAATTGCTAAACCGAGAGATGTTGATTTGGGAAAAAGACTGTCAAGGATAGCAATTGCCTTGTAGTTATCACTGTTGTATGCTGCACAATCTTGGATTTTTAAGACTAGTATATACTGTATTTAGACCGAAGCTTCAATGACTCAGCTCTAATTTTGGCCATGCCTTGCATTCAAACAAGTTCTCCATGTGGGTTGAAAAATGAACCCGGTTCAGGTCCACAACCTTGGATTTCAATGTAGGAAATCTTGTGGCAATTACCAATAAGGCCGGATTAATAGCAGGAAGAAGAAATCAATTGAAAACACTAATACAATTAAATATGCCCATCATAGATCAGTTGTATAACACATAAGAAATCAATTATAGGTACTGATATAATTAGACGAGCCCTGTGATGAGATGGACAAGTTTGAGATTTCCTACTATTCGACGACTTCAAGAATGACAACCCCACATGAGCTTTCAGGATCCCGGAACCCTTTGTAGCTAGGAAAACTGTAGTAGAAAATGTTTTTCTACTTCAAAATAATTGTCCTACAATTCTAATCAGTAGTAATATATCTTTCAATTGAAAAATGCAGGCGGATGTTTGGGACAACGCAAGTTATCAGAAGATAATTACTCATAGAGGGAACTTGCGCTCAATATACGATATTTATCAGCATATGCAGTAAATGCAGCATCAAGTGAGTTGAAACACAGGGAAACATAAGAGATTTGAGTAGAAAACTGTATTACGAGGAGATTGGCATTCTATCCATAAAAGAGTCAAAGCCCAGACAGAGACCTATTCTCCTATTCTACGTACACTTTGAGATGCATGGAAAACAAAAATAAATAGGGATGAAGAATTATGGCATAGCATATTACTGCCTCCTTCCTCTTAAGAACAGTTTTTATCTAAAACGCACTCTTCTGTTCTCCAAATCACTTGCTCGTTACTCAAAGCATTCCCTTCTTAAAGATTCACTTGTCTTCTTCAAACAGTGTAATGCTGCTGGATCGTCTCAATGTCGAGGCCTTTAAGCTTCACAACTGATTCAACATGACCTTTGAGTGTATGCAACTCACGAAGCCTATAAAATGGCAGTCAAAGCATATTTTAGTTCATTTTTCACATTATCTATAAATAATTTGAATTGTATAGGAACAATAATCTATTTTAGTATTGTTTATAGAACTCTCCCCTCTATAATCCATTCGAAAAGTTCAACTTCTTCTCCGAATAGTTATCAAAAAGATTGGAAGTAAATGAAGAATAGAGTCCATATTGATAGAGCAAAAGCAAATACTAAAAGGGATCCTGAATGAAATTCACTAATTTAGTTAAATTTGTTACCTTGCAATCTCAGCTCTCCTCTTGGCCTGTTCTGCAATTTCAGACAATTCACGATAGCTGCTCTTCTCATTGAAGAGATTAGTAGCTTCTGGCGCTTGGAGGCCATGCAAAGTTCTCTGAGCAAGAGCCCATTGAGCTTCTCTCTCCTCTTTTCCATAATCTTTCTTGGTGGTGAAAGCAGTCTGCAGAGTGAAAGAAAAAAGATGGTACGGAATTATAACAGTGGAAGGGAATGAAAAACCGTGTAAGCATCTTCTGCAGAAAACGGTATGTATACATGTATTCACACCTTGTTCTCATACAAGTTTTGCCAGGCCTTTCCACTCAAGATATAACGGATGGCAAATTTCATTAGGTCGAGGGGCACATAGAAGACGACACTGTAAAGCCAGATAACACCGGCCCATCCCCAACCGCAGCCTTTAATTCTTGCAAAACCCCAGTTTGCATATACCGCTATTAGAGTTGCAACCTACAGATAAATCAGTTTTGAGGTAAGTTCAGGACCAGAAAAGATAAGAGAATTTAATTCTTTAGGATATAGGTATCCTACCATTTGTGCAATAACAAAAGCAGTCACTAGGAGAAGTCCGGGCCGTTCGACATATGACCAACTGCGCGACCTTGTGACAAAAATAAGGGCCTGGCTGACTATACTCACTTGCAGGTATAGGGCGGCCATCGTTTCATGCTCACTATTTCTAATATTTCTAACTCCAAATTTGTCCTGTTAAATGAATTAGATAGAGGGTCATGGTTTTAGCTGAAAACATATAATTTGTTTCACATGGAGAAAGTTAAGAAAGGAAAGCTAAGAAGTGTGGTGATTCCTTTACCGGGAAAAAGTTTGTTTTATGCATCAGCCAGAAGAATATAACAGTCATCAGGGCAAGATAACCTCCAAGAACAATGCCGGTGGCAAAGATCTCCTTCAATTTCCAGCTATCAGGCAATGGAGATGGCTTCACTCTATCCTTTGAGATGGTCATAATTGTACCTAAGTAGACCAGAACCATTGATCCATTAGTTGCCTGTTTATGGGACAGTACTGAAAAAGCAAGTTACTAAAAAACACAAAAACTGAATATTACCATCGTTCAAAATGGCAATGATCAAAACCATGAATGGGGAGAAATCAAACTTCCAAATCAAAGCAATGAACATGAAACCAAACTGCAAAATCAAAGGTTAATAACGTAAGTAATCAACCTCTCCAAAGTATTATATTGATAAAAACTTCTCTTCTGGAAATGCCACAAACAACTTACCACAATACGGATGGTGATAGAGACGGCATATATCTGCCAAAGAGAAAATGCAAAGCCTTAATACCTGCTTCGTCAGAAAAATATAGCAGGAATTCAAAAGTAAAGACGAAAAGGAAATAGACTAACCGTATAGTTCTTCATTCTCTGGAAGATAGCTCTGCTTGTCAAAACAGCACTAATGATAACACTAAGTCCAGGTTCAGTTAGCACAATATCAGAAGCACTTCTTGCAGCATCAGTAGCATCAGCAACAGCAATTCCTATATCAGCCTTCTTAAGAGCTGGGGCATCATTGACACCATCTCCTGTCATTCCAACAATGTGCTTCCTCTCTTGCAACTTCTTCACTATTTCATATTTGTGCTCTGCATGGCAACAAGAAATAGAGTGAATTTCAAAAACAAAAAGAACACTTCAGTTCAATGTCAATTGTCAAAGATGAAAAGTAACTGAATAAAACCGACCTGGAAAGACCCCAGCAAAACCATCTGCCTTCTCGATCAGTTCTTCGACAGGAAGGCCGGCAATAGACTCGTCCTTGTGTTGACCAAGTAAAGAAGCAGATGGGTACATATTTACTCCCATTCCGAGCCTACGGCCAGTCTCCTTGGCAATGGCAAGTTGATCACCTAGAAGTTTGCAAAGTTGGATTGATTCAGATGCATCATTAGCTTGAAAACTGAATATTTAAGGGTGATGAGCCATTGGCTTACCAGTAATCATTTTGACATTTACGCCAAGATTTAGGGCCCGGCGGATGGTTTCTGCACTATCATGTCTGGGAGGATCAAAAAGGGATAGGAGTCCAACAAATTGCCATGGACCACCAGGACTGTCCTTTGATTTCTCTGGCACTTCCTGGAAATATGACATTTTTCCTTAGTAACCGGGATGCGTGCGAGAGTAACTAAACTAGATGGAAAAGAAATAATCTGAATTCTATTGATATCTAACCTGTCTACCAACAGCCAATGACCGGAGCCCACGCTCTGCAAATTTATCAATGACACTGTGAACCTTTTTCTTCATGTCTTCCTTGCAGTTGCAGAGAGCCAAAATCTGATTCAAGGAAAGAAGTAATAAAATAGTAGTCAGTATTTTTGAACATTATTTACATATTTATGGAGCAGTAGGCCAAGATGACGGATTAGAAAGCACACCTGCTCGGGAGCTCCCTTGCTAGCTCGATGCCAGTTCCCGTTAGAGTCAATGTAAGTCAAAGCAGTCCTCTTATCCACAGGGTTGAAGGGGAAGAAATGAACCTCCTTGATACCAGCTCTTGCCTAAAAATCAGATACATGTCAAATAAGCAAATCATCTTTTCTCGTTTTACATTTAATATCTAATTCATAATACAAGAATATATATACCTCCTTTGGATCAGCTAGTGTACCAACAATAGCAGCGTCAATAGCATCTTGATTTTCAGTTCTGGAAGCCCTTGCAGCAAGAAGCAGCACATGTTCAGGATCCACACCCTTTGCAAAGACCTCAATCAAGCTTTTATCAACAGTCAGTTTGTTTAACGTTAGAGTTCCAGTCTTGTCGCTGCACAAGACGTCCATTCCAGCCATTTCCTCAATAGCAGTCATTCTCTTGGTGATAGCTCCCTGCTGTGATAGCCTGTGGGATCCAATAGCCATCGTGACGGACAAGACAGTGGGCATAGCAATGGGAATCCCTCCAATCAAAAGCACAAGTAGATTATCAATTCCCTTTCTGTAATCCCTGTGCTGAATTGGATACATCACAATTATCTCGGCCAGCATACCGACAGCGATGGAGCAAATGCAGAAGTTACCAATGGCCGTTAGAACTTTCTGGAAGTGCCCCACTTGGTTTGTACTGTCCACTAGATGTGCTGCCTTTCCAAAGAAAGTATGGACACCAGTGGCAATGACTACTGCTTCAATCTCACCTTGTTTGCATGTCGAACCAGAGAAAACTTCATCGTAACAGTTCTTTGTCACGGGAAGGGATTCTCCTGTGAGGGCCGATTGATCGACCTTCAATGGATCACCTTCTAGAAGACGAGCATCAGCTGGGATGATATCTCCAAGTTTAATGCTAACAATGTCTCCAGGAACCAGAATTGCAGCTTCCTGCTCGCACCATTGACCATCTCGAAGAACCTGTTGCAAAACAGAGTACATCTCTTATAAGGTCCCAACAATTTAAGATGTCATGTTTTTGTTTTCTTGAAAAAGACCAATAATTTTCATGTTGCAAAGATTATAACCTTTGTTTTAGGAGCAAGACCGGCCATAAGGGCTGCAGCAGCATTTCCTGCATTGTTTTCTTCAATGAAACTGATGGTCGAGTTGATTACAAGCAAGCAAACGATACCAACAAAGTCTTGCCAATCCGGGGGCTTTCCTCTTCCGTTTGCCAGCACGATTGCCATCAAAGCTGCAGCTTCCATGACCCATGAGAGTGGATTCCACATAAAACCGAGGAACTTGAGTATTTTGCTTTCCTGTATCGCTCAGACAAAACATTATGAGACCATTGCAATAAATTATGTAGTTTTCTATTAAAGAAACTAGATATTAAGAGTTTCACCTTCTTCTCTTCCAACTTGTTGGGTCCAAAAATCTGCAGCCTGTTGGCCCCTTCCTCGGAACTCAGCCCCTCTCGGGTGCATTTCAACTGCTCAAACACTTCCTCGATCGGAACTTTTTCCTGTTATTTTCAGGATGGAAGAACAGTTACTTGAGAATCTTAATGTGATTATAAACAGTCTGAAAGACCCTTCTTGGCTATAAGCATATGCACTGAGCTGATCATCATGATGTGGTAACTTTTCTTTTCTTTTCTTCATTTTTTTCAATCTAGAACAATCATATGAGTGAAATTCAAAGTTGAAAAAAACCATAAAAGTTGGCCAAATTTCAAAATGATAGTTATGATGATGTAAAACCAAAACAAAAAAGAAATCAATTTTATTTTGTGGATTATTTACTAAGAATATAATATCAGAATCAATTCTTCTTAGTTGATTCATCTCAATGACTTTTAGATCCATGTTCCTACTTTGTAAATTTTAAGTGTATTTTTAATTTATTAATTCATCATTTAATTAAGAAATTAAAAAAAATTAAATCTCAATTCTTGATGTTAAAAAATAATAGTATTTTTCCAACAACTAACTATTGGATACTGCAGACAATTAGAAAAAATATATATATTTCTTTAATTAATTATAAATCTTAAGTCAAACGATATCAACATAATTACAAAAGATAATACAAAAAAAATTACAAAGGATAATACAAATCTCATCTTAATTCTTACTTTCCTCAATAAGATTTACTTAATTAAAATATAATCTTGTCCATGAATGCATGCACATAATATAACATACATGACACATGCACACATACACAACCCCTGTTCATTCACATGATATGGTGCAAGTAGTCCATGTGGACCATGATGATGGACAACCCACAGTTGACTTTCCAACAATGAGTGGGGCCCAACAAATGGGATTTCCTCAAATCCGCAAAGAATGGTCTTGGTTTCTCAACCAAGCACAGCACGTTTTCGGGGGTGCCACCTTCGGATGGACCCCACGCCCTCAAAAAAGTAAAAAATAAAAATTCAATAGTGGTAAGTTTGAAATATTGACGAAATCTAGGGGTAATTTCACAAATAATTAATATCTGGAATTTTATAAAAATTAAATAATATTTGTGTCAGCATCGCAGGCTGTGACTGTGTGACATGAAAAGAAAGGTACTCAGAACCGTTGATAAAAAAGTTGGATACCCAAAACGCAAAAATCGAAACAAGAGGGCCAAAGTACCACGGAAAAAGTACATCAACTAATTCCCTACAAAAAACACCAACTAGACATAAAGTAAACTATATATGCCCACATCATTAATCGTCAACTATTGAAAAAAAAATTCCAATTTTTGTCTTTCTTCTAAATAAATTAAAAAAATTTCGAAGATGCTAACAGTACCACGGAGTCAACTTGTTCACAATTGTTTTCCAACCCTTGTAATAAATTCAAACAAATAACATTATTCGTAAACAAGACATTAGTTGAATTCAACTATACAGCAACTATACATTATATCGTTGACAATTCTAAATCTCAATAAATCCATGATAAAATTATGAACAGAGAGATCAAATTTTGCGTCTAAGACATGCATCTTGAGATAGATTAGACATACGATTCATAGCACCTTGTACAACTGTTTCTATGTTTTTCTTACTTTCACACCAATGGCATAGCTCAAGTCAAATAACAATTCTTACACAAGTGGGCTCACGCGATTTTCACATGTACGTCCTCGAAAACGGCACTGGTTAATAATTGACCAACTTGCCCAACAGAACCATGTGGGATCAAACCTTTTTAACATAAGAATATGTTCTTATTCTCATGTATTTTTCTCATGCTATTTTTGGTTTCTCTCTAACTTTTCTTTTTTTTTTTTTAATTTCTTTTTTGGGCTACCCCATTAATTACCCCCATGTTCCCAAGATTATCTTGTGAAATTATTTAAGATTATGTGGATGTACTTCACATAGTTAGGAAAATACATACATCTA
>JACGDI010005377.1:1070165-1082508 GCA_014898725.1 Jacaranda copaia
AATTTAATTTATCATAAATTCATAAATTATATTTATAAATTTAATGATAAAAATAATATTCGGCAAATAAAAAAATAAAATAAATATGAATTTATGTGGTTTGACAAATTCTTACTTAAATTTCTACTTAATCAATAGATACTTATGGAAATTGAGTAGCCACTTAAAAAGTGTGTTAAGGTTATAAACTCATCTCATAGGTTTTCTATTGCATTGTATTCCCTGTGTAGGAATCATTATTAGAAGATTTTAAGTAATTATCAAATATTTATGCAATAAGTTGGATTTGAAATTATGAAATTTTAGTGGTGGTGGTTGTAAAATATAGCTATTTCATGCCTAAAGTCATTAAAATATATTGCTTTGCCAATGTGCTTGATGGGTTATTTACAATATTTATTGATTTTGACACATTTGATATATTTGTTAAGTATTCATCGTATAAAATAATTAAAACATTTATTTAATTTTCAATATAATAGTATTTTTTAAAATAATTTCATGTATTTTATTTGAATTTTTCGAATAAGTAAACATCAAAAGTTATAATGAGAATTGAATAATTGAAAAAATAGGGGAAAAAAAGTAAATATTTTGAAACAAAAAAAATGATAAAAGGGGGAGATAAGTAAAACTTTTAAAATTTGAGTAATTTTAATTATTTACTCATTAAATAACATACCTAATTAATTACTTATTTATTTTAAGACCCTAAGATTTCATAAAAGTAGTGATATAGATTATTCTAATAAATTTTACAAAATGTTTAATCTTTAGTTTAAATCGCATTTCCAACCTTTTAAAGTTGTCAATTGCTTCGCATGCCCTGAAGCCAACATATATAAAACCTACTTTCTAATAAATAAAAAACTAATTACATTCCAAACAAGTAATTAGTTAATAAATAGTGTGTTCTGCACACTCAAGCGTGTGCCTAATTATTAAAAAAAGTCCAAATTAATTCGCTATGATTTTTACTTCACAGACCTTTTTATAGACTTACACAAACGAAGGTGAAAAAAAATAGCACAAGAAATTAATAAACCAAAATAATTAATTGCAAAATGAGAAAATAAATTTCTTTTTCCTTTTTGCGTACGTTATCCTTTTTATTGATTAAAATAGAAATTTACTCATAAAATTGCGACTAGGGCCACATTAAACAAATTTACAAAAACTATAAAATATATATTACAATGTTAAATGGTAATTTCACTCATACATGATATATCATACATCCATACATGCGTAAACATGTTGGAGTTTGAAACTGAACAATATATAACTTAGAATACACGGCAAAAAATGAATAAAAGTGGAGTATTATTATTTGATAATGTACTCTCTTCCGGCGATTCGGCTTTTTTCGTGATAATTATATTTTCATTGTTTGTGCCGAAATCAACGCTTGCCCCTATTTCTCTGCCATCACTACTCGCTGGGTTTAGATGCGTCTGGGGATGGCGTTGTGTCTGAGTCTTAATCCGGACTCGCTTTATTTGAGGTGAATTTTGGGGTGGATTTTGAATTTTAATTTTTAAAATTGAATCTATTTCAGACTCGTTCCATTAAATACTATATATATATATTTATTATTATTTTTATATGTAGTGTGTATTTATATATATATATATATATGAAAAATATGAATATTATATATTCTATATAAAAATAATAATATTGTTATAATAAATAATTTATACATTCAATACGTATATATAAATAATAATAATGTTTGTAATTTATCATTTTTTGAAAACTAAAGCATGTATATATAAATATTAAAATAATAAATTTTTTGTTAATAATATTATTTTCTCATATTTTGAAGTTATGATGATTTATTTTTTTTGGAAAGTAATATTTTTAATTTTTTTAAATATTTTAAATGAGTTTAACGGGTTTAATGGGTCCAACATGCTAGGTAAGGGCTTGGGATGGGTCAAGTCTCGAGTCCGTACAATTCTTGATGGGGTGGATTGACCTATTGCTATCCGTAGGTGAGTCTAAGGTCACGTCAATTTAAATGTGTATCCTAAAATTATAAAAATAAGTCAAGGTCATTGGAATTTATATAATTAAACTTTTTAATACTTAAATTGATATTTAAAAATAAATATGTAAAAATGTTGAGATAAAATGTAAAGTTGTATTTTAGCGTGATTAATATACAAGAACAAAATAAAAATGATGGTATACTTTAATTATGAGAACCTTCAAACTCAAAAGTATGAATTTAGATGTTTCTCTTGTTCATGTAGTTCTTGTGCATGTCAAGTATATGATAAGTTGTGTAATTTATTTATAACTTTCATTTCATTTATAAAATCATTCAATTCCTATTCAACTTCATTTTTGCATATTAATATTTGATGATTGAGTTTTATAAATCTAAAAAAAAAAGAAGAAGAAGAAGGTATTTATAAGTGTTCATCATGATAGGTAAATCATGATTGAGGTGCCTAAGTTGGACCATTTGGATGCTTTCAATCCAACAGATGAAATTCATCGGATCAAGATCAGTCAAGTCAGATTATATAAACTTGAATAAAAAAAAAGACATAAATTCTAAAAAAATTATGAAATTATGCATAATGTTAGAGGGCATTTCTTAATTTACCCTCATCACATGTACATATATATATTTTATACATATAAGGTGCGTATAATATCTATCGTAATACGTATAATAATCTTGATCCATGTTACTTGCAAACCCAGCAAAAATTATTGAGACAAATTTGACTACCTTTAGTTATTAAAAAGTTCGTATATGGTCAAGCAGTCACATGGCGAGGACACTTAAGTGGGAAAAATTAAATAAAAGTTATAATTGATACATAAATATTATTTACTTCTACAATACCCCAAAAATTTTGAAACAATTGCCAATTAATAATAATAATAATATAATCCTCCACCGTCATCTATGTCAAAATTCCTTTTATTAAAAATTAAAAAAGTCTCAAACGGCTAGCCAGAGTTGGTATCTTTATCAATTATTATCACATTTATAAAAAATTAAAATTAACAAAATAATACTTCCCAATTTGAACATCCACAACGTGCAATGAACACCTAATTTCCCTATTTAATTATTTAGGTGTATTAAATAATAATCGAGATTGTTTAATCGTATAAAATGTGACCATTATTCGCCTAATACTAGCTAATCAATTATTTGGCCCCTTCATTTATTTAATCAACCCCCTAAGTCTACTTCCATAATTATAATATTCTATACACTTATAACATGTTAAAATATATATCTTAGTACCACGGTCTTGATTGTTGGGTGACAACTAATCTTTCCCTTTGCTTAGGTCTATCTTTTCAATCAAGGACTCCACAAAATTTTGCCAAGTGCCATCTTGAATTTTTGCACAAACTGGATTTAGATTCAAGTCAATTTGAGTTAACAAATGTACACGGCTATAACAAAGTAAGTTTAGGCCCCTTTTTGTGTTAAATTCACATTACTACATATTAAAATTAGAATACATTCGTATTATGTAAGTAAGAGATTATTTGGATCATATTATAAGCTTTTTAAAATATTTTATAAAGTGTCACTAAATACTTGATAAAATATTTGACAAATGAGCTTCTAATTTCTCAAAATACGAAGTTTATGATGTTATAATTAAATTCTTTTAAAAAGTAAAGAGTTCTGAAATTATTTTTAAAAATCTTAATATATATATTTTTTAATTTTACTCATTATAATTAGGAAGTTAACACTATTAATATTTGATAAGTTCCAAAATTTTATTTTATTTAAATAATTCAAAAATTTATTGTTAAAATAAGATCTAATATATCATTATCTCTTAAAAAGTCTTACAAGTTGTAAAAGTTTATAAAATCTTTTAATTTAATTTAGCTAAACAAACCCTCTAGATTTGATCTTCAAGTAAAGGACCCTTGTTTCAACTCCTACTAGAAATTTTTTTCTTATAAAAATATATATATGAGCATAGAGTTAGAGGGGCAATATCATAAAATTCAATGATATATGATCATGTTGCTCTTACATCGCGATTATAGTACATCGATCTGTCCGTTAGAAAATTTTAGCCGAAAAAAACTTTTGACTTTCCGTAAAAAAGGTCAAGCATGCACATTGCGTTCCAAAATTCCAGCAAAGGAAGAAAATCCTAAGTTAAAAAGGTTTGTCCCATGTTCATATAACGTCAAACATGTTGCACGATTTTTATTTAGTAAAATTTTACAATAGTTGAGAGTTGAAAAAACCTATGTATCATCAAAGTAAGAAAGAAAAATTACACGAGTAAGCTCTCACCTACTACTATGTATATAAAAATTAAATTTATTATTTTTATTTAATTAATCGAGATGATAAATTGTTTCTGTATGTATAAATTTAAATTATTATAATATAAATATTAATTGTATCGATAAATAATAAAATACTCGAAACAAATCCATTACCTATAAAAACATAAAACTACGATTAAGATTAGAAAAAATAACACCACATGATAATAGCCATTGATTTCCACATTATTTCTAGAATGTTTGAGGTTTTTTTTTCTTGTTCTAGCCATTGATTTCCACGTTATTTCTAGAATGCTAGGGTTTTTTTCTTCTTCTTCTTTCACCACACTCACGTCAATTAACTTCGAGGAAAATAACAATTTAAAAAAATTGATGAGATAATTTTATGGAATTAATTTTAGAAAAAATATATGATTGGTTTTATGACTTATGGTAGGTGAAGAGAAGAAAATAGAAGAGGGGAAATAATTAATTTTTTACTAAAAAATAAAATTTCATTTGTAAATTTATAATTTCGTGAAGGGAGACAGGGAGAGTGTATTATCTTTCTTTCCCCCGGCAAATAATTAATAATGAAATATAATTATACAACAAAAGATCGGATTAATATTTTTCACATATGGTTGACTGAAAAACAGGTTATAACATAAGTTTTTTATGTGACTTTAACAGTTGAGCAGAGAAACTCTTTTTTCCTTTTTTTCCCCCTTTAATTAATTTTCCAAAGATTGGTATCTTCTCATTTTTAAATGCAAAATCATGGTGGGCTCCAAAGTGTGAGTGATTTAAAACTAAAGTTCACATAAAACGGCAATGGGCTACATATGTCAACTAGCCCTTCATGTCAAATTTCTCATTTCGTCAAGAAAATAATAGAGTAGGTATCTTATAATTTCTCTTACATGAATAATAATAATTTTATAATTAATATGATCAAAATTATAGGAGTTTGTCAAAATCTTAATAATAAGTTAGAAATTTCTTATTTTTCAAAGAGCTTGTCAGATTCCAACATCTTATTTTGGGAGTTTATAAGTTCTTTTCTTGAAAAATTTACTAAAAATTTTATAACATCTTATAAAATATTTTGAGAAATTTATAAGCACAACCAATCATCTGCTAAGTGCATTATGTAAAATAATAGAGAAATTCTCCATATATTGGCCATATATAGGGGACAATCACATAGGATTGAAATCTGCAAACAAGGGATGGGACTAGAGTGCAATCTTATGATGCTCTTTTGTGCTGTTTTAGAACAATATGCCTTCCACTTGTTGGCTGCTTTCACTTTTTCAACACACTTTAGGAAGGCAAAAGGTGAGGCTCTCCATCAAAATTCATCCAGAAAATCAATGGTCCCACTAATTATTATTCAATTTTCTACTCCATCAAATAATGAAAAAAAAAAAAAATAGCCCACTAACTGAGAAAGACTTCAAGTGCATGCAGTCTGTGGGTTGTGACAAGGAAAAGGACTTTGTGGTGAATTATTGCCAATAAAGAAGAACAATTATCTCCTCCCAATGCTTAAGTGCCTTGTTTCAATTTCTGGTTTCTATTGTCTTTCTCCCATGATGAAGAATCTTGAATTTAGGCCCCATATTTACAAGGTTTTTCTTTGACTCTCTTTCTTTTGGATGACACAAGTTGAGTCAAGTAACAGGTGTAGTTAGGCTTTTCTTCCTTGGTTAGTAATTGGAAAGGAAGTGTTTCTAAGGTTTGTCTAACATACTCTGTATTGCCACATCTATCCATGATTGGTTACTATACATACGTCTGTACTTAGGATGGTATTGTTGATTCTCTATTTCAAGATTGTTTCTTGTTTTATACCGATACTTAGCATGTTGATTCTCTATTTCAAGATTGTTTCCTATTTTATACCGATACTTAGCATGAGATTATCGATTCTCTATTTCAAGATCACCTTTTATTTCATGTGATATTCACGTAGTATATACAAACATTGAGAGATGTATAGTCATAATGAAAGCAATGAAGTATCAAATGAAATACAATATTAAAACAAATGGCTTGAAATTTGCAATGGACAACGGAAACACTTTGAATCTTCCATTTGAAATAGTATTTCATTGGGCATTTCACTATACTAATACAATTCAAGTGCGTTTAATCCATATCCATATGTTTTTACAGTAAAATATTCAATAGACTTAACATTTATTTCGATTAAACACCTGTTAAAATAAAAAATCTGAACTGTAGAAAGAGACTATCACCATTGCATTACTCAAAAAGCCAATCATGTGGGATGGAATCGGCACAAGAGGCCATATCTCACCAGTTGCAACTTGGGGGAGGCCTTTTTTCACCACCAAAAGCCAATTGTTATTTGTCAGTCTTGCCAAAAAGTTATGATGCCCATATGTGTGTCTGTGCCCAATTCAAAGAATGCTACCACCACTAACATCCAAAAGCCTAATTTATTGACATTGTGAAAGGCTTTTGATATCACCTTTTCTGGTTACCAAGTGTGAGCAGTTTTGGACATAAAGAATACCTAAACAGAAGTCAGAAGCCACCTTGTTCGGTAACTTCAATAGAAATGAACCACTTTTGTCTTCTCTTTTTGGAGCAATCAATTTGCATGTCCTATCATGTAATCTTAGCAACCTTTACAAATGTATTCTTTCTTAGTTCTTTTGGGTGTACGGATGATGGTTTTGGAATTTCATCTCTACTACAAAACCAGTGTTAAAAAATGAATTTTGGATCTAACTCAACTCCAAAAGATAAAGATTGCTTAAAATCATATGTAGAGACTACAATTTTTTTATTTCACCGATGTGAGAGACTAATACACCCCACGCACGCCCCAGAATGAACATATAAATCATGGAATAATATGAAATGGATGACCCAATACTGGGTAACCCAGCATTAGAAAAACCAAACGTCAGATTTTCTTCTCATTCAGTCGGCTAATAAATCCAATATGATACATTTGAAAAGCAAGAGAAAAGCTGCTGCTGAAAAACTGATAAATAGCTATAAACTACAAGTTACTATTCCTTATGGAACAAACTTATTGGTAATTTGAATTATTCAACGTAAATGGATGGCCTAAGTGCAGACGCAGCAGATATTTTGGACCTTAACATCGTAGTCCGGTAGGACAACGTGGAAAATATTAACAACTTAAACATAGAAAATTGCCAAGAATCAGACAAAAGCTGGTAAAGTACTAGCAGATATGATATTGATGATGATTTCTTTTCATGTTCATCCAGGTAATGGAAGATCTATCTGCCTATAATCAAAGTTTATTTACGTACTAGTGGGTTTTAATTTATTCATGATAGAAACTTCCAATTGTGACACACTTCTAATGCTTTCAAATTACTCAATTTTGTTCCAATACAAGAAGCTCATGATCTGCCCCTTGCCCTTTTTGCATCACACAACATCAGATCTCAAGGTGGTAGACGGAAATTATAAAACCGATACCAGCTAGCCGACAACTGCTGTATATTTACCTTACAAGCGGGATTAGCAGGTACTCGGCATAAAAGAGCTGCAAAAATACAGCAGCAGATGTTACAGATTTTGGATAAGTCAGATGAATTGCTCAACTAGAAGGAAGCAGGAGTAGTTCCGTATTTACTATGCAAAACCATCACTATGCTTTTGTCATAACAAAGATCAGGCCACTTCACACAAATCAAATAAATGAATAGCCTAATTTTTTAAGGCTCCCTTCTCACATTTTAGATCCTCCATTCTAATTGGTATTTCATCTTCTATTCCGTTTCAAAATACATTTCAAGTGCATGCAATCCATAATTAAATGTTGTTTCAAGGAAATATTTAATGCGCTTAACATGTACTCATGAAATAGAACAGAATATGAAACACTAATTGGAATTAAGGATCTAAACTAGCCTTCCCCAATAGAGGTGGAGAAGCATGCAAGAAAGTGACTAGTTAATGACCAATATTTCATTTGCAAGTACTTTGAAAAATATTAAACAAAATAGAGAACCAATATTGGGAAGACAAAGCATGCATCCATGCTGGAAAATGAGACGATAGAAATAAAAGTAATAGTAGACAAAATCTCATGCAGTCATCCTGGATTAATACCTTACCACATGGAAGCATGAGATTGACTGTTGATTACAGACAAAAGTCAAAGTCTTCCAATTCACATTTGCATTATAAAAGCATATTACCTTCCATATGAACATGTAGAAGGACGTTATTGCGGCCTTGCTCTTCAAGTCAACAGATTTTGCTCGATTCCATAGCAACAAACCCAAAAGGGTGTGACCAATAACCTAAAACATGTGGAGATTGAAGTAAAGTAATGAATAGCTAGCCATCTGACTTTGATATTTATGCAAACTTAACGAGTTCCAACTATCAATTTATGCAATTGGAGATTTTAAATCTCACCCTCATTTTTTTTTTGGACATTTACAAAACATGATGCATGTAAAGTTGTTCATACATTTATCCAAGCACATTACCAACACTTAACATACTACTACTGAGTTATAACTGTCCAGCCATACACATTTACTCCTGTGGCTGGTACTGTTGCTAGGGCATGTACTATTGTTATCAATTCTCTAGCTCTCTTATAAGAATGGAAAACTTAGATTTTCATTGTAGAGAATAGTCTTAGCCATTGATTTTCGCAAAATATTTCTCTAGTTTTCAGACTGACCAACAATCATGCATTTCCTCACACACAGTTCCAAGGGGACACTGTTACATATGCGAGACTTTGCTTGCTAGTGGCACTAGCAACATCGAATTTTTCCCCCTTTGTTAAATTATATGGCTAATTTTATTTTAATATTGGCCCACTTCATATATCGCAAACAGCTTGCATAGTCTCTCTTACAGTTTCATTTATGCATGGCGCATATCAGCCCCTCGTCATGAATAAGTGCAATGATAACAGAGGAATATTGGATTACCGTGGTCCACTTGCTCCAAATGAAAGAAGATGTTGCTCCCACTAACAAAGCAACGCTGTATGCCATTTCAAGTAGAGAAATGCAAATCCAAAAGACCTGCCACAGTGTTTTAAGCAAAATCAACCCAGAAAATATAATAACAAATAAAAAGATTGTACACAATGCTTGTGCTAGAGTTGATTCCGATAATAGTTCATAACTAACCCTCTCCTGGCCCAACCGAACGGTAAAAGATTGGATGCCATAAATCTTGTCCCCTACAATATCAGGTATGTCCTACAAATATGAAGTTCAAAGTCAAAAGCAACATTTTTCTCTGGCCACAAAATACTTCACACAAGAATTATCAAGCAAAGGAAGACATTTACTCCAGATACATACCAATAGAAGTATATCTGACATTTTACAGTTTCTTAAATTAGTTTCAAATATTTTTGATTTTGGATTTTGAAGCGGTGGTTGCTTGTATAGAAGATAATTTTGAGATAGCAATTGCCAATTTGTGAGAGATGTCTACACTGCTAATTTAAGATATACTTTCATTCTGATAATTATAATTACCAGCAACAACAGATGATGCCCCTGAAGATTTTCCAAAATTTGTATTTGTTGCTATAAACAAGTTTTTGGTTCGTTTTACTGAGGTCTAAAGTGAGTTCTTATAGCCCTAAACCCATAGTAAATGAGAACAGTTTACCTTAAATAGTGCAATGACAACTGAGAAGAAGCTCATGAATGCAGTTGCAAAAATCACAGGCTTTGTAAGGACAGCCGGTCGTCCATTAACATACATCTGAAATGGCAAAGCACATTAATACTTGATAAAATACCATATGGCACACCACCAAACATTTACATGGAAATAAATACACGAGAAAGAAAAACCTCGCAGAACCTTCTAGAAGTTCTGTCGAGTTAATTTCCGTGAAGTCTGAAGAGCTCAATTTCATTTTTTTTTCCCCTAATCCATACTTCTTCCATATCTTAAATTGCACAGAGGTGGAAATTTGACATAGAAACTTAGGTGAAAGTTTAAGAGGTATAAATATTTCAGGAAATTTTCATGATGGCCCTCAAAACAAGGGATAGAACTTGCAAACTAATATTATCAAAAAGGTAATCTGGAGGAGGTGTCTAACAATATTCTCCAGCAAAGTCCAAAAACAGAAGTAGGGCATTCACTGCAGGGATGGAGCATGATATTTATAAGGCGAGAATATTGGCATGGAAAAACTAAATTGTAAGTCGATGACATTTTGCAGATGAAATTGGCCATACTTTTTAACTTCATCATTATTGTGAAGTAGAAATTCCTTTTAAGTAATAGAAAGAATCTAATGCATTGCCAAGAGTAACTCAAATCATTACTTCACCATGGAAAGAACCCTTAAACTAAGTAGTGAATAACTCAACTATGTGGAAGTTATTTGACGGAACAGCATTGTGCCAAGAAAATTCTGATTGATCTTCAAGAGAGGCATTTAAATAGTCAAAGATAGGAGTCTTTTCAGAAAGAAATGTATCGCATGATTCTGATTGAAAAGTTTATTCAATTACAACACTTAAAACAGTTGATTGCATAATACAAACATAAACATAGTTTGTTGAAATGGAAACAACATTTGGGATCATTCTTTCATTAAATTCCACAGCAACTAGTCCTAATGATCCAAATTTTGCACATCAAAAACCACATTGTGAAATGAAAAAGAATACTTAGAAAATTAAAAAGAAAGCAACACCTGGATGTGCAAATAAAATGCTATTTGAACAATAACTGCTCGCACGGCCAAGATGCACATTGCTGCAACAACAGCAAATCTCTTCCATCTCAAAAGTGGTAACTGAGAAGGCACAAACATTTTTAGGATCACTATGATGGATCATCATCTATCTGATATCAAATAAAAATCGAACATCACTAGCACAAGCAAGGTATCATAATTCAAACTGGTCATTAAGACAAGCTGCTACTTCAATTAACAAGCATTCTAATTGATATATAGCATTCACTAATGACATGATGAAGTTTGACATTATCTTCTAATTGGAAATAACAACTGAAAGGCAGAGTATGTAGATCTCTTCTTATCTCCATCCAGTAGACCTAGTAAAGGATTTCAACCTCTACTGGAGCACAAAATGACTCAATTCCCCAATCACACATAAACTAGCAGCACAAGGTTCAACAACAATTTTGGAGATATGTAATCCAGGTTAACATCCAAAACAGAAATTCATTTCAGCAATATAACTAAAGCAAAGGACCAAAATCAAGAGATATCCCTCATATAAGGTCTCAATATATGGGGGGGAATTGTAAGGAAATATTCTATAATATATATATATATATATATATATATTAGGAGTTTGTTAGTAGATAGGATTTGATGGGATGATCATTACAGATTTGATAGCATCTTAATTCATTAGGACTCTAATGAATATATATTGTTATCTTTTCTAATAAGAAATACATGAAAACTTTATCCAAATTAATATGGCATCAGAGTCACTTATTTCCGATATTGGGTTAACAAGAATTATTGAGCCACCCATTTCATGTTATTTCAGGCTTCACATGTTCATTCCTAGGCATGCTCAGGGTGTGTTAGTGTCCCACATTTGTGAAATAAATAAATTATAATCTCTATATATGGTCTTGAACAATGCTCACCTCTCGAGCTAGCTCTTGGGATGAGTTAGGCTCAAGATCCATTCTTTAATATGGTATCTGAAACCTAACATTATGAGCAAGTGTAATCAGATCTACCTGTTAAGAGTGTACACCCTTCGACACTGCCTACCCTAGTAGAAAGCCCACACGCCAATCGACCAAAACCTAAAATCTAGCAATCAAACTCTTGGCAAGTGACATTCACATGCCGCCTGAATATTTCGCGACGCCACCATGTGCGGGCGTGTGAGAACGTCTCATTGGTCTGGCCGATGCCAGTTTTTCATCACCGGCCTCACCTTGGTGAGAAGAAGCTAGTCCCGTGAGCCACTTTCTGTATTCATGCAGTTTTAGTGGGAAAATGATGGTTCAAATGTGACACTATTGATCTGTCTCGTTACAGTTTTTTTTTTTTTTT
>JACGDI010005377.1:1082608-1101169 GCA_014898725.1 Jacaranda copaia
AGTTGTGGTTATCCTTGTTCAAGAGAAAGAGACTTTTTGAGGGATTAAAATTCTAACCCGTGTCCTCCTCAAACCTATTGATAAAATACTTAAGAACGAGTAAGGAATTCCATTCGCAATTAGCAAAGATCATAATGTCATCCGCATACATCAAATGAGACAATTTGATCTTCTTCTCCATACTAAAGTGCAGAAAGGGATTTTTAAGAAAGAGCAATTTCAAACCCCTCGATAGCAGTTCGGCAAAAATGATGAAAAGACCCAGCGAAAGGGGGTCTCCTTGTCGCAGACCTCTGCTGGAATTGAAAAAACCTGCACCACGGCCATTAATAAGAATTGTAAACCAACAATTGTTGATAATGTTTTGAGTTAAGGAAATCCAATGTGAAGGAAAACCAAATCTCTCGAGGACCCCCAAAAGCACATTCCAGTTCACCCTATCATAGGCTTTTTGCATATCGATCTTGAATATTGCATTATCCCTACTTTGACCCATCACGTGAATCATCTCTTGCGCCACCAGTATATCATCGAATATCACTTTGCCTTTGACAAATGCGCTTTGATTCGGAGATATGATTTTGGGGAGGATTTTAGCAAGACGAAGGGCCATCACTTTAGAGAGAATTTTATTCGATGTGTTGCAAAGGCTGATCGGCCTATACTCCTTCCACGCATTAGGATTCTCAATCTTTGGAATAAGAGTGATGGAAGTGGCCGTGAATCCTCTCGGGATCAAGGAACCTTCAAAGAAATCAAGTACCACAGAAAGAACATCTTTAAAGATGATATCCCAACAATTCTGAAAGAAGAGAGCCCCAAAACCATTCGGCCCAGCAGTGCTATTTGCAAGAATACAAAAAACTGCATTTTTTACCTCTTCGAGAGATGGTTTCCCCAGCAGAAAGTTACGATCCTCATCATCTAGTAAGCACGGGATACTATCCAGCAGTTCCCCACCACAATTCTCTCCATTTTTAGCAAGTAAGTCCTCCAAATATTTGACAGCCGCACGAATTTCCTCCACACTAGTAAGAGAAACCCCATTGTCTTCAATACATTTAATCTTTCCTTTAATTATCTTCTTCTTGGCTAAGCTATGAAAAAAGTTAGTATTCCGTTCTCCTACACTGAGCCATTTACTCGCCGATTTTTGTTTCCAAAAATTTTCCTCCATAGCCAGAGTGTTTGCTAGATGTGCATTCCATTTCCTCATGATAATCATATTCTCTTCACTGGGATGTGCATCGAAATTCTTTTCTGCTAAGGCAACTGACTCCTTAGCCGCTTTGAGCTTGGAGAAGATGTTGCCAAAGACCTCTTTATTCCACTGTTTTAGTGTATTTTTTAACCGAAGCAGTTTGAGGAAAAGCCCAACCATGCCCTCACCCTCAACCGGCTGTTTCCAACAACTATGAACTACTTCGGAGAATCCGTGGTGCCTGATCCACATGTTTTGGAATCTAAAACTTGAAGGATACGATGGGGAATCAGCAATTAAAAAGGATATAAGGAGAGCATGATGATCCGAGAAATGCCTAGGGAGATGCCGAACTCTCGAGGGGCTAAAATGCTCAATCCATGTAGCCGAGTAGAACACTCTATCTAACCTTTCCCACATTTAATTGTTAGTCCAGGTAAAGGAGGAACCCTCAAAACCCGCATCCTCCAAATGACAGTCCAGAATTGTATTAGAGAACTCCTCCATAGCTCCTAAATCCGGCTCGACCCCACCCTTATGCTCATTGGCGTTGACAATAACATTGAAGTCCCCTCCCACACACCATGGGAGGCTTGTTCTCGCCACATTTCTCAACTGATCCCATAACATCCTCCTTCCAATCTTGTGGCCTTTAGCATAGATGATGGAACATAGAACTGGAATGGACCAATTGTCACAGGAAACCTTTACATGAAGCAATTGTTCCGAATCAATTAAAATTTCCACATCCAGCATATTGTCAAAGAGGCACCAAATTTTATTACTACAATTGGCAATGCCATGATGGAAGCCCAGTCTCCTCGGCATGAAGATCGGGTCAAGGTCAATCTTCGATTCCAGGATGGCAAAAAATTGGATGTTATACTCTTTGGCCAAGTTATGAACATCTCTTTGAGTTTTTTTGTTTCTTACACCCCTCATATTCCAGACAATCAGGTTGTTCATGGAAGGTTAGTAGGTTTAGGCTTTTTGGGTTTTTTATTTGGAATTGGTTTAGGACAGGGATTATCTATAGACTGCTCGCCGTCGGACTTAGAAGTGGGAGCCAGCAGTCGATTTTGAGCATCCTCAAATAGACAGTTTAGAGTTATATTTGCATTCGGGTTATTGTTTGAAGTTGGAGAAGATACTTTATGGGAAGGTTTGCGGGTTCGGTTTTTCACTTTTTTTTCAATTTTTGGATGGGAAGGATAGGGTTTTATGTGAGGGGGTTTCGGCACCACCTTCTCCACCACTCTATCCTCCTCAACCAACCCTTCAACAGCCCCTTCGATCATCTCCTTCAATTTATCACTATTAGGAGCTAAGGTTTCAAATTTTCTCGTTACAGTTATTCCTATGTAGTATATATATATTTTTTTGCCTTGGTGAAAGTACAGATTGATAATCAAATGTTGTTTGCTTGTTTTGCCTAGCCTTTTGTTAACTGAAATTTTTAAGGAAGTTGATGTTATTTTAAAAAGGGTGGTCATTACCTTTCTTGATCTTTTATTTATCAGATTTGGTGAAGTAGTGAGCATTTTGAGGAGTAATTGGATTTTGTTTTTGGATTATTTAGATTTTTTCTCTGTGTTCTTTTTGATATGGCAGAAAATAAAAGTATTTTTGATGATGTGATTCCAATAATAACCAAAATTGCGAATCACAAACTTAATGGCTCAAACTACTTAGATTGGAGCAAAACAATTTGGGTTTATTTATGGAGTATTGATAAGGATGACCACCTCATTAAAGATCCACCTACTGATAATACAAGACAGGCATGGATGAGAGAAAATGCACGTTTGTTTCTACAAATTTGAAATTCCATTGATAGTGAGGTAATTGCCTTGATCAATTACTGTGAGTTTGTTAAAGAGTTGATGGATTATCTAGATCTTTTATATTCTGGAAAAGCAAATATTTCTCGCATTTATGAAGTTTGTAAGGCCTTCTACCAAGCAAATAAGAAAAATAAGTCACTCACAACTTATTTTATTGAGTTTAAATGTGTTTATGAGAAACTTAATATGTTGTTACTGTTTAGTCCTGATGTGAAAGTTCAGCAAAAACAACGAGAACAAATGGCCGTGATGAGTTTTCTTGCTGGTCTTCCTTTAGAATTTGAGGTTGCTAAATCTCATATCTTGTCTAGATCTCAAATTTCTTCTCTACATGATACTTTAAGTAGAATCCTTCAGACAGAAAATCCTCAGTCTATTCAAATTACTAGTAGTGCCTTTGTAAGTCATCATGACATGGGAAGACAAGAAAATAAAGGAGGAAATCAAGGAGGATATAATGGTAATTGAAATAATGGAGGAGGAACTCAGAACCTTAGTTCAGGAGGATATAATGGTAACATAAATAATGGAGAGACAAACTCGAATCTAGATTCAGGTGGAGTTATTTGTTATTGTTATCATGAGCCTAGCCATACAAAGCGCACATGTCCAAAACTTCAGAATAAACACCAAGCCGCTAATGTAGCAACAAGAGAACCTACCACTACTCCATCATCTAAAAAGACTTCTATAGTATCTACGGAAGAGTTTGTACAATTGCAACAACATTAAGCATCTTTAAGGACCACCATTCTCTGCTCTTGCCGAGTCAAGTAATCCTACTACATGCCTTGTTTCTTCCTCATCCAAGTGGGTCATTGATTCTGGTGCTACAGATCATACCTTTTGCATTCCTTTCACTCTCACCTATCCTCTTCTAAAGTTACTTTAGTTGATGGATCTACCTCTTGTGTTATGGGTTCTAGAATTGCCCATCCAACATCTTCAATCTCTTTATCCTTTGTTTCATGCTTGCCTAAGTTTTCATTTGGTTTAATGTCCATCAACAAACTTACTCGAGCTTTGAATTGTTGTATCCCATTTTGTCCTGACTATTGTTTATTTCAAGATCTTACGACGAAGTATATTATTGGTAAAGGGCATGAGTCTTGAGGACTTTATATCCTTAAGAATCAAGTGCCATGGTCTATCGCTTGTTCAAGCTCTTTGACACCATTTGAAGCCCATTCTCGATTAGGACATCCTTCCTTATCTGCCCTAAAGAGGTTGTGTCCACAATTACAATCTTTGTCTACTTTATAATGTGAGTCATGTCAATTTGCCAAACATCATAGGTTACCTTTAGTGTCTCGTGTCAATGAGCGGGTTTTATCCCCTTTTGAGTTGGTATATTCTGATGTTTAGGGTTTGTGTCCTATTGTTTCTAAAATTGGATTCAACTATTTCATTACATTTGTTGACGATTATTCTTGTTTTACTTGGATTTATTTTATGAAAAGTCGTGCAAAATTATTGTCCATTTTTTGTGCCTTTTGTACTGAAATTGAAACACAATTCAATGTTTCAGTGCGCATGTTCAGAAGTGATAATGCCAAAGAATACTTTTCGGACACTTTCTCCACATTTATGACACAAAACAGTATCCTTCATCAGTCTTCATGTGTTGATACTCTATCTCAAACTGGAATTGTTGAAGAAAAAACCAGCACCGCCTTGAAGTTGCTAGAGCACTTCTATTCCAAATGAAAGTTCCTAAACAATTTTGGGCTAATGCTGTATCTACAACTTGTTTCTTAATTAATCGCATACCCTCATCTGTACTAATCTTAATGATGACATTCCTTGCACTGTTTTATTCCCAAATAAGTTTTTGTATCCCATTGAACCTGGTGTTTTTGGCAATACTTGTTTTGTGCGAGATGTGCATCCACAATTAACTAAGTTGGATCCAAAGTCTCTTAAACGTGTCTTCCTCAGATATTCTCATCTTCAAAAAGCGTATTGGTGTTTCTCTCTAACACTTAAATGTCATGTCTACTGATGTTACATTCTTTAAGTTAACTCCATTTTTTCCACTCTCTCCTATCTATGAAAACCCATATGAGGAAGATAATCTCTTGGTCTACACTGTCCAACCTATAACCTCACCCCTTGCTCCTGCCAATACTCGACCCCCTATTATCCATGTATACTCTCGACGGACAAAGATATTTGATTCATGCCCTCCGTTAATTCCTCCTTCGTCAAAAGATCCAATCACCACTTCTGGGCATATGATGATCTACCCATTGCTCTTCATAAAGGTAAATGTACTTGTGCTTATCCTATTACATCCTTTGTTTGTTATGATCACTTATCATCTTCCTCTCGATGTTTTGTCTATTCCTAAAAACTATTAGTTAGGTATTATCCTACCTCTGCTGGCGAGCAGCTGTGGAAGAGGAAATGGTGGCCTTAGATAGTAATGGTACTTGGGCATTGGTGACTTTGCCAGCAAACAAGAAAAGTATTGGTTGTAAATGAGTGTTTGCAATGAAGGTTAATCTAGATGGTTTTGTAGCTAGATTGAAAGCTCGTCTTGTAGCTAAATGATATGCTCAAACTTATGGGGTTGATCATTCTGACACGTTTTCTCTAGTGGCTAAGCTAACTTCTGTTCGCCTATTCGTCTCTTTGGCATCCATCCATCATAGGCTATTATACCAACTAGATATTTAAAATGCCTTTCTTCATGGTGATCTTCAATAGAAGGTTTTTATGGAGCAACCACCTGGTTTTGTTGCTCAAGGGGAGTTGGGAAAAGTGTGCAGACTTAGAAAATCACCTTATAGCTTGAAACAAAGTCCACATGCTTGGTTTGGTAGAATTAGTGAAGCAATATTGCAGTTTGGCATGAACAAGAGTAAGTGTGATCATACAACATTTTATAGGCAGTCAGAAGCTGGTCTAATCTAGCTAGTAGTATATGTTGATAATATTGTTATCACCGGAAGTGACTCTGTAGGCATTACATCTTTAAAATCTTTTCTTCAAGTTCAATTCCAAACAAAAGACTTGGACTTGCTAAAATACTTCTAGGGTATTGAAGTTACGAGATGTAAGAAAGGTATCTTTTTATCTCAGTGAAAATATGTTTTTGATTTATTGGCAGAAAAAGGCAAGTTAGGTGCTAAACCGTGTAGCGCACCAATAACTCCAATCTCCAACTCACAGCAGAAGACGGGGAGTTATTTGAAGACCCCAAAATGTATAGGAGATTGGTTGGCAAATTGAATTATCTCACTATAATTCATCTTGATATAACATATTCAATTAGTATTGTAAGCCAGTTTATGTCCACTCCCATTATAGCTCATTGGGAAGCTCCGGGACAAATCTTATGCCACTTGAAGGGTGCTCTGGGACGTAGTTTCCTATACAACGACCACAAACATTTAGATATTGAATGCTTCGTAGATGCTAACTAGGCAAGATCAAAAACTAATAGATAATCAATCAATAGATATTGTGTTTTTGTTAGAGGAAATTTGGTTTCATGGAAAAGTAAAAAGCAAAGTGTTGTCTCCTGCTCTAGTGCTGAATCTGAATACCGAGCTATGGCACAATTTGTATGTGAGATAATATGGATTCGTCAATTGACGAATGAAGTTGGTTTTAAGACCTCACTAACTGCAAAATTGTGGTGTGATAATCAAGTTGCTTTTCATGTTGCCTCTAATCCGGTATTTTAGGAATGAACTAAACACATTGAAGTTAACTGCCACTCCATTCGTGAAAATATTCAACAAAAGATCATATATACTGGACACGTGAAAACTGGAGAACAATTAGGGGACATCCTTACAAAAGCATTGCAAGGGGCTCGAATTGACTACATCTGTAAGAAGTTAGGCATGATTGATATCTATGCTCCAACTTAAGGGGGAGTGTTAGGAAATATTCTATAAGATATATATTTTAGGAGTTTGTTAGTAGATAGAATTTGATAGGATCATCATTAGAGATTTGGTAGCATCTTAATTCATTAGGACTCTTGTGTATATATATTGTTATCTTTTGCTAATAAGAAATATATGAAAACTTTATTCAAATTAACAAGAATAATGAGCTCTGATTTGCCATAAAGAAACTGCACAATTATTAGGCAAATTTTGTCCAATTATACAGTTAAACAAGAATTATATAGCCAATAGTTTTTATTTCTTCCTTGAGGTGTCTTTGGAAATTACTTCCAAAGATAATAAGATCCAATACCAAGAAACACAAGCCAAGCATGCCAGACAAGATAAAAGTTTATAGTAATGACAAAACATTTGAGCTTGACATTAGAACCTCACTCAAATATATCATATCCTTGAAGAATGAACACATTTTATGGATACTGATGTTAAGGCATCACCTTAAAGTTCCTTTTTGTTAAAACATGCAACAATCATTAATTGTTCACTGTCCAACAACATGTCGCACAATATGCATCAAAGAATCAACTCACATTGATGGAATATGCAGTTCCAAGTACAAAGCTAACAAAAAGAGCCCAAAATAATGGCCACGAACCAACAGCGCCTCCAAGCCAAAAACTCTGAAAATAGTCAAAACCAGTTTTTCATCCAAGAATAATTGCACATATATGTAAAGCAAGGATTTCCCAAGTATTCCAAATTGCTCAAAACTCACCCAAACTAGAAAAAGAAAACAAATGACAACAAGACCTTGAGTTCTGCAACTAGATGTAAAATGACCAGAGATAGATAAACACATAGTGAAAAATACAACTATATAGGTTAAAGGACTCCATTAAACTAAAACATTTAGATGACTCCTGCAAAAGCCAGCAAAATTTGCACCAGACAAATTTTAGACAATTATAGGTTAAGTCTCTATTGAGTTGATTTGCATTGAGATGCACTAATATGGCATCATACAAGGCAATCCAAGATTATAAGGGATAATGGTAGATTAAGTAAAGTTGCATAAGTAGTATTTTTTTTCGCCGTAAAACTCATCGACTACCAAAATATATCATATTGGGTTGCAAAAGCACTACTTTTTGTATTATTTTATTCATAGAACTTTCGAAAATGCAATCAAATACCAAAACATCATATCAACGCTTAAGGATCTATTAGTAAGCCCAAAATTGTAACGTCACATTTTCCCACCCTAAAGGAATAACATCCCTTTGGCAATGTTTGGTTACACTTTCCTAGAATGTTTTCCATTCCTAGAAATAAAACCAAACATTGCAAAAGCTTTTTGGGTTTTTTCTCCCTAGAAGGAATTTCCTATTCTCCTAAAATATTTTGAGAAAACCTAAATCATTGTGATACACACATGCACATATATAGTTCCAAGTATACATATTTTTATATATACCTTTGTAAATATTCCAATCATAACATCATTAATGAATATATACTCACATCTACCATCATTACCTTGATATAAAAATATATTTCCCAATCATTAAATTAATATAATAACAATATATAATGATATAAAACCTTAATGTGATAGTTAATATTGAAAAAATGGAATAAAATACGACTTTGTTCGGAAACATATTACTTCAATCATTGCCAAAACAAATCAAACATATTTTCCTTCTCCACGTATTCTCTGGTACAACTCCCCATAATACATTTCTTTAAGAGAATTTCCCCACGATGCTCTACAGTGATAACAAACATAGCATTTTGGGGGAAAGAAAACTCCCCCAAGAGGTATTCCCTGTTCTCCTAATATATTTATATTGATTAACATATAATAATATAAAAACCTTATATGATTCTGCTAACCTGAAAACAATTTACATATATGACACTACAATAGAAAATTTACCCCCAAAAAAATTCTCTCTAGAATTACATCACATCAACCATTTCCAAAAACAAAAGAACCATACTTTCATCATTACACATTCCCTCGTACAATTTCCAAATATTCATTTCCTCAAAACACTCCAAAGTGGCACTAATCATTTCCTAGAGAGGATGAAAAAATCCTTGAAAAACTGCCATCATGTTCAGAAAATAAGCTATCATACTTTAGATATTGATTGTCACCATAAGACACAAAATTAAAAAACTTAAAAAATAAATGAAATAACTTCTCACCCACCAAGATGGCAAAGGATGAGACAATCATCGCACCAGTTCTAACTGAATATTCTCCAGATGCCAATGGAAGATATGGTTTATTTACCTGATATGAAATGTTGTCGGATATTTCATCTATTAGGGAGAAAATTATTTTCAAAAAAAATACTTTAACTAAAGAATAAAGAGTGGGCCCAAATAAAGTAGAATGAATTTCACTAGTAGCAAAGAGGTACTATAATGTATATGTTTAACCATTCATGATAATTGAACTAAATCTCTTGAGGAAATTTTAAAACAGATACAGCCTGAAAGCTCTGACTGCCAAATTTTAAGTGATCTCCCAAATTCAAACATATAAAATCAGGGGAATAGTGAATATTAAAGAAAAACATGACGTTCTTGAGACATAAGCATTGTAAAAGAAAATCTGAAATGAATTTGTAGAAGGATGACAGAATGAAAGAACACAAAAAGAACCTTCAGTCATAGATTTTGGTAAAGATTTCTGACCAAGGAGGTGGCGTGGACATTAGAAACAGAGCTCTCCGGAACCTTGTCACATACATTTTTATGCCCACCCCTCTTCTCAATCTAAAGAAAATTCCTACTTGTGCTCCTAAAAAAGTTTTATATGACAGGAATCACATTGTTTATGCTGCTGGTTTCCCATTAAATTTGAACAGGTTTAGATGTTCCAAATAATCATACAAATAGCAAGAAAGTATGTAACATTATAAGAAAGATATTATTGTTTCTTCCTACAAACAGATATCCAGTGTCAGACATTAGACGCTCAAAAACCAGTTGTATAACCATAGTTCAAGAATCATGGTATTTGAGTTCATGCATCTTAATGATCTGTCATATGCTTTTAACCAGAAGAATAGAAACAGATTAGTGAAATATGTTTTTCATGTAATTAGAAACAAACTGAGGTCCATAATGGAAGTTTTCCCTTTATACAAGAGATGCTAAAAAGATTTTTTAATCCCTTGTATATATCCACACTTTCCAAAGAAGTAAACATGCCCAAGTCACAATCTTGGATTAGAACTTCGTCAAAATAATTTTTTATTTTTTACATTTGGTTGGATACATAACATGCGGCATGGGAATATATTTGTAAGCTAACCTTGTCTATTTCTATGTCAAACAGTTGATTTAGACCAACAATGTATATATTCATGAACAGGGCAGCAACAATGGCCTGCAATAAAATAGTTCACAACATAAGTGGAGCATCAATCAAATTCACAAAGATTCTAACAAATGAAACTTTCTCGCACCTCTAGCAATCCAATAAAAAATAATGGAGAAAAATCTGAGAGCTTTTCAACTGCAAGTAGAGAAACTGAGATTATGCTCAGTGCCTGCTCATTGAAACAAATTGTAAGCTTTCCATCTTTTCGGCGAAACTAAGAGTGTACATCTATAGATACACACCATGAAGGCATAAATAATGCAGAAATAATTAACTAGATTCTGAACCTAACTGTTCCTATAACCGTGTGAGGCCGTGAAAACCTGTAGAAAGCATCACAAGCTTGTTGCACTGATCTCCAAGGGCTCTTAGAAGGTTCAGATTCTAGAGAATGTCCAGATGCTGAATTCACTATATGCCTCGAACCATGTTTCGAATTTAATTTAACAATTCTTTCATCAATTCTTGTGGCATGCAGCTGCAGAAAATTTTGCCTTCCAAACTGTAATCTCATGGGGATGGCATAGAGTTTCTCTGTATTGCTGAAAGCTTTGCATTTTAAGACACGCCTAGCTATGTGAGAACCTATATCAACAGATGCTAAACATTACAAAGAATGATGTTGAAAAAGACCCATAATAGCAGCACAACCCTCACACACACACACATACGTATGTGTGTGCATATATATATGTATGCATCTGTCTGTATCACAAGCATAATGTGTTAATCAAAAGATGCTAAACATTACAAAGAATATATGTTGAAAAAGACCATTTCGAAAATAGCAGCACTCCCCTCTCACACACACCCATATCAAAAGATGCTAAACATTACAAAGAATATATGTCGCAAAAGACCATTTCGAAAATAGCAGCACTCCCCTCTCACACACACCCATATGTATGCGTCTGTCTGTATCACAAACATAATTGGCAAGTCATGATAAACACATCAATCATTATAAAATTCATGCATGGGTCGACAAATTGAACCAAAGAAACGAAATTACACAAATATGTCTGAAAGAGCTGAGAATACTATTAAACCAACTTGAATAAAATTCAATTCTGCAAGCATAGAATTATTAACTCTTTGCGAAATTAGCATGAAAATAATGAAATTAACCTGAAATTTGGAAACAAGTCCAAAAGGCGCAATCTTGGAAAGAATTACAAAGAACAAAAGGTAAAAACTTTTAATCCCTCCAAAAAAACAAAATTATAATAAAAGCTAAAAAAATCAAAATGAAAATTGCAAGACAGTAAAATATACTAGTAAGTACAAATACAAATACCATTGGGGTTTGAACAGAACTCAGCAGTGATTGGAAATGAAAATGGCGATGCAGGTTTATGAAAGGACCCAATTAGAAGAGACTCCATTTTTATTTTTTTATTTTTTTTTTCTCTTGAATTTATGGCAGCCAAAAATGGCTAAACTCGCTCTGTCTGGACAACTAATCTCTCTCTAGAAGAGGAGGAGGGAGGACTGAGAAAGATTCTGCATGTATAGACTCCTGGGTCTGAACCGAAAATCTATACTATATATGGAGCCTGATGTCTCTTCTATTTTATTAATAAAATTAACCATTCTTTTTCTTAGGCTTTGTTTGGTTACATTTTTTGGAAATCTTTTTTAAGTATTATAATAGTATCAAATATGACAGCATGTTCTCTAATTTTACCTTGAGAAATAAGAGTGCAAACGGTCAAGTTGGCACGTGAGTCTTACAGGCGAGCTCGAGTTCGAGCTAAATCTGTATCTAGACTTGAACTTTACGTGCTAAATATAATTTAATATTAATTTTATGTTATCAATAAATATGTAATATATTACTATATTTTTATTGCAAGTTCAAGCTAGTAGTTTTTTACAACTCATTTCACAATTCAAGCATTATTAAATCGGGTTGAATTAAGTTGAGCTTTGATCAAATCAAACTCAAATTTAAAATTTTAAACTCGTTAAACTTGAGTATATTATATATATTTCAAGCTCCAACTTGGAAATTTTCCCCAAGTTCTACTTAGCTCAAATAATTGCACCCCTATTGGAAAACACGAAAATTTCTACCCAAAATATCCCTAATAAATCACTGAAAGCATCCTAAACTTGAAATAATACAAATATATACTCACTAATCGTCCAATTGTAAATATACAATACTAAATTATTTAAAAAATAATTTTATATAATAAACCCAATAAAAAATGACTGATTTGATATTTGTAGTTTACTTTATTCCTCCATACAATACTTCCAAACCAACAATTCCACCTCCATAACATTTTCTACCATCCCCAAAGCAAACAGACAATTGGCAAATCTCTCAATTTCATCACCCAAAACACTTCTCTCAAAATATTTTTCATAAGTGATCCAAAATGCAAACAAACAAGGTCTCACCTTTCTTTAATATCTTTTCCTCTTCATTTATTTTTTATTGTTTTGTTTTTTATTTGTTATTTTTTATTTAGAAACACATAAGTAAGTAATTGATATTTTACATTTTTATATCATAAAAAATTTAGGACAGCATGCCAAAATCTCACATGAATGCCCTGAAGATTTGCTGCACTGCTCTGCGGTAGCATTGAATGTACTTGTTTTATAGCAGAATATACAGATCTTATAAAATATTGGCATAGAAACATGAAACTAATGGAATTTTTGTTTATTTATTAATAATAATTATTCTAACCAAAAATATTATTTCTTTTTTGAAACATCTCTCCATAGCAATATTAATTCTCAACCAAAACAATAATATAAACATACATGATTTTACTTTTTCAGCTGTGTCTAAAATATTGTAAGTAATTGTTATATCAAAATGAGAAAAATTAAAATATATTTTTCATTTTCAAACGATAATACCACTAATCAAGTGGCTGAATGGGGTTTGATTCAATTGAATTGTCTCTTTATATATGCATGTAATTTTTTATTTTCATGTATCGAACTTTTACAATATATTGAATGTTTAATTTTTATAAGAAAAATACTAAAAACAAAAATTTTCATTGTTTTAAATAATAAAGATTTTTGCTTTATTATATAGATATACATATATATATTTTTTTATAAAAATTTAAAATCCAAACATAGTATCTGAGATAGAAATATTGTTCTAAAAGAATGGGCACGTAGAAAATACCGAAAATGCAACCAAACAAGCCCTTAAGTCCGGGACATCTGCCAAAGGAAAAAGAACTTGAAAAAGAAAAACTCAAATGGTTCTCTTAATCTAAACATAACAACAGGCAACAGTGGAGTAGTACCATACGCTTCAACTTGGAAAATTTTATGGTCCGTTTGGTACAGTGACAAAATATTTTCCACGTGTTGGATCTGCGAGGCGCGAAGACTCAGTAGTACAAAAAAAATCTCTTATCAGCCATAAAACTACAAAATCTTTTGGCCCTCAATGGCTCAAATTTTTTTAATTAGTTTTTTTTTCTAATTTATTTTGTCTTAAATTGCTTTTTTTTTTTAAAAAATTATATACAAACAAATACATTATTTTTCACATGTTGCTATTAATAAATTATTAGAGCTAGTTATTGATTGGATTTTTAAGTTATCTTCTAATTATTTATCATGTGATAATTTGTATGACATTTTGTCATTATAATATTATTTGGCTGACATAATAAATAAACACATGAGTAGTGTTAGACTAATTTATCATGAAAATTATATATACAAATACAGACTTTGATATTCTTGTGGGGCTTGAGTGTTAATTGTCATTTCAAACAAACAAATAATAAGATGGGATAAAAATATTATATTCCACTTTATTATCTCAACCAAACTAGCCCTTATTATTTATATTTATAATCACAATTATCATAAAAGCTTGGAGTATCGAAACTATCACCCTCAACAACTACCACTAAATATTACAACACAATCAATAATATTTATTTAGACCAATTTTAGAACAAAATTAACCCCACACTCAAGTTGTTTTAATATTGAAGATCAAATTAAATGATTAAATTTATCAATTTTTATATTTATTATTTATTAAATTACTTTATTATTCGTCAAATAAATAATAAGTTGATTATGCATCGACTATACATTTTATTTTTAGTTCATTACAAATAAATGTAGTATTAAATACTAAATAGTAAAACAATGGTTAACTTTCTCGTCATGTTATGCTATAAGAAAAACATAATTGTGCATTTTATTCTTTTCAATTATTATTTTTGAAATTATAAGTATAAAAGCATGAGAAGTATAAGTACAAGAGTACATGTTCTTAACAACTTTCTAAATTCTTTCCTTTTTATAAATTACAAAATTAAAATTTAAAATATTATATTATATAAAATATCATATGGATGTAATTTAGTTATATAAAATCGTTTTTGTACATGCATAATTTAAGACTTTTTTATAACATTTTTTAAAATATTTTATAAAATAATAAAAAATACAAGACAACAATGTCATTAAATGTATTTTTTTAAGACAGAAGTACGCATATTAGGATTCATAGGATTTAAGCTCCAAACTTTATATATATATATATATATATATAAGGATAGTGTCACTTTAGTAATTAATTATTGATTCAAAACATCATCAAATATGCTTATAAGATAACTTACCAACTTCGTAATAGCCTACACTTCCTAATGCTTTAATTTCATTGAATCTCCATATGTGTGTCGAGGACAAAGTTGGAATCCTATGATAAAAATTTGTTGCCCCAAATTTAGAATGATTTTGCCTTTAGCATTTTGATTCCCAAGCGCATAGCAAGCCTAGTAGGTCAGCATATATCCCTTAAGTATCTGTTTATTTGGGTTAGCAATTTGGATGTATTATTTTATTCAATCTAAAAATATTAGATATATATTTTTTTTATAGGTATCTAAAAATATTATATTTTTTACTCGATGAAAGTTCATGGTTATAATTTTAACTTGATATGAAAATTTTTTATTTTAAGATATTTAGATGAGATATTTTCATTCAATCCTAACCATCCATTACAACTAAAATAAAGTATCCAAATTATTTGTATAACCCAGAAATATATTCAATTGATTTTTTTAATAGTAAGAACTTATCTTGTCATATAACATCATTTGGTTTTTTTAAAGTATTAAGTATGGAAATAAGCAATATCTAATCCTAGTAATTAAATAAAAACTAAATTATGGACAATTATCAATAGAAAAAGCTGCATAGATATGAAAATTTTAGTTTACTTAAATATAATAAATATAAAGTTAACTATTATTAACGGATTGGGGCAAAGAAATAAAATTCAATTAAACTATTGAAGTGCGTCATAGATGAAATTATTTGAATAGATTCAATATCTTGTTCCTTTCACATCATTAATTAGTTGGCAAATTTTTAAAATTTGTTCAATAATGAAAAATTTTGAATTTACTAATCACTCCTATTGAAGTAACAATATGCTCATCATAGTATATTTTTGAGGTTTTGGAATAAATACTATATTGGTGAAATATATTGAATAGATATAATTATATATATTATACATAACATTTATTTAATTATTTAATTTCATGACTCATTGTATCATATTTCTCATCAATCATTTTTCATTCTACCCAGCAAAATAAATGGAGCCTAAGTTTTGTGGTTAGGATTGTTCATATACTTACCCATTTTGTACTCATGGGCCAAGGCTCAATAGGATTTCTTTAGATAAGATTATGTTTCTTTGGTGAATACATTCACACACATATTGTACTTATCATAACTAATCCTTGAGGAGCATCGCAAAAGAAGAGAAATTGGCCACATTAAAATTATCTTCTGGGGAGGTTTGTTTGATATTCAAAAATTGTCTAGCAATAGTTGGACAAATGGAGAATGTTGGGACAAATTAGAAAATTTTAAGAATTTGTAACTTGATACTTGAAGTAATGGGTCTTTAATTTTAGAACACATTTATTTTGAGAAGATTTTTTGTATGTATGAAAAATATCCTCTTTGAGCCACTTATGACTCTATTTATAAAGGAGGATCTTGAGCCCATTAGAATTTTTAAACTATTGGTATCGTGTATGATGGTTCGTGATTTTAGAATGTAATGTACATACATTGCAATATTACCAAATTGTCCTAAAGGTTTATATACGGAGTTAGACCGATTAAGTTATTTCTACCTTTGAGAACAATTAACGTGTTAACCATTTTTCTCCTAATATAATTGTAAATGCTTTGCTCTTTTTCCTTCTCTCTTCCAGTTTTCTTTCTGTACTTTATTTAATAAGGGTGGATCGTTCTATCAATAACAAGAAAACAATAGCAATTCAGTTTTAAATGATTTTTGGAAGCAACCTACTGCATATAATAGACGATAATGCTTAATTTATTTATTCTATTATGAATTGCCTCATCAAATACATACATATGTATATATGTGTGTATATATATGTATGAGAAGTTCTTGTTGAATGTTGAGCTAATATCTGATATTTGTATCCGAAAGTAAAATTGTGAGATGGCTTTCATTTTTTTTGCCCAAATTAACATAAGTTTGCCAATTATAGTAATCTTTGGGCGAAAGGGAATGATTGTGTGATAGCCCAAATACAAGGCAATAGATTTAAGTAGGCCCAATAATCATCTATCACTAGGCCCAACGAGCCTGCTAAGGCTCAATTAAATAAATAGGTCAGGCCATGTAAAGTTGTACAAGGTGAACTATGTAGGTCTTTCCAATCAACCTAGGAAGGGCCTCTTTGGTTTCATTTTCATACCCCATTTTCACATTTTTTACTATTTAAAAATAGAAATACGTTATTTTTTTTTGCATATTTTCACTCAATATAATTTTTATTTTCATTTTCATTTTAAAAACATATTCTCTAATAATTTATATTTCTTCTTCCAATAATATATATATTTTCTCTCTATTTTATTATTTTTATTTCTCTCAACTTATAATTTACTACATCTAATACAATCATTACTTTTCAATAATCTATCCAAACACACTCATTTTCAACTTATTTTCATTATTTTTCAAATGTTGAAAAAAAAAATCCAAACGGGCAGCTGCAACCTATGCCCAAGTGAACAAAATGTAGACGCCTATTTTTTTAAAAAATGAAAAACAATAACCTGACCAACTCCCTCCTCTTTGGGGCCCAACTAAAGTAATTTGGCCCAAAGGAATGACCCAGTTCAACTGGGCTTTTATCTGAGTGGAGTACCTGAGTTGTATTATCGTTCTTGCAAAAAAATTTAATATCTTTTAGGAATTAAAATTTCGATTTAAGCATTAAATTATTTTCATTAAAAAAAAATTCAACACTATATTGTGTCATTTTTGCAAATTTCAGAGCAAACGAGAAGATTTTGCAAACATTTTATTGGCAATAAAATTTAGGTAAGCATCACTGCCCAAATTTTTTGTGGACCTTATTGCTAAATAAGTAGATGGACAAATTAAATTGGTCGGTGGAGATCTTTTTTTGAGACTAAACTAGAAAAATTTTATTCGACACAAGCAATTACATCATTTAAGTATGTAGGAATTAGATCTTTCACATAGCTGATTCAAACATAGAAACAAACACCTTAGTTAGGCAATAAATTACTTGATTCGCTAAATGAAAAAACAAACATTATAGTTTGACAAATCGCCAAAAAAACTTTACAATATGAAACCACAATCCTAAAATAAGAGATATTCATCGAGTCATTAGAAAACCACATTCACAATTACCAAAACATCAACTTCAAAGATAATTTTTCGGAGATTTTTATTTTTGATCCAATTGAAATTTTTATAAGGTCCTTTGATGGTAAGCAATTACTGTGGGCTCGCCATAACCAATTTCAAACCTTCAAAGGCACTTTTATTCCTCAAATCTGCATATTTTAGATTTTGATTTTACTGATCTTCCATAAAGAAGTAATAAATATGAAATTCCAAGTTCGATTCTAAACTAGAGAAGTCTAAAGCATTAATGAGTATAACCCCTAATTTTTCAAACAGTTGAGATAGGTTCAATTCTTGTTATCCACTTATTTCTTTTATATGAATATTATACTAGAGATAATATAATATAATTTATAATTACATTAATGAATCAGTATCAAAATATAGAGTAACTAAAATCAAGAACTCTAAATAAAACATATAGTATTTATAATTGTTTGACTTAATGTCCACATTAAGAACTATCTGATCATTTGAGCAAAAACTTATGGCCCATCTCTCTCTCTCTCTCTCTCTCTCTC
>JACGDI010005377.1:1101238-1126176 GCA_014898725.1 Jacaranda copaia
AGAGAGAGAGAGAGAGAGAGAGAGAGAGAGAGAGAGAGAGAGAGAGGTGTAGAAACCATCTGGTGGACCTTGTAACTAATGGAATAATGTTCCATGTCAATTATATTGGCGTGTAATACTATTTCACTTATGATATAATTTTGGTAGAATGATATTTTTATTAAATGGTTGCTTTTATTTTATGCTTTTTATATTTCGCATACATTTGGTTGAAGTCCCTAATACAAGACTATGGAACTTGATCACGCATATGATGGTGATCATAACACAAGTCTCTATAGTCGTGATTTTAAAATATTCTAAGTCATAAAATCTTATGGGATGGGGCATGTAAGATTTGGATAAACTTGTACTAATGATACATATTCCAAGAGGTTGGATATTACTCCATTTTGTGAGCAATCCATATGAGACATGAATACATGTTAATGAGTGCTTGTTAAAGAACAAGTTCAGTAAAGACTTGCATAGAAAATCCACTAAATAGATGTAGTGGCATGGTAGTAGTGGTAAGTTCTCCAACTTATAATAGTGCATATAATTAGTTCTTGGACTTAAGGATCCATGGTAACTTTATGTTTAGGTCCTTATACTTTGACTATTCTTTGATCACATAGGGGGTCATATGGGTTGAGATTGGACATGAGTTATTTAAGAATGGAGATCTGTGAGATTCAAGAAGGGATCCATCTCCTCGTTGTTGTGACAGACGAGTGCATCTTCTATATATTCTATAATGATTGATTCCAAAAAATCCTTGCATAAGGTAGTATGACAATTTGGAAAAGGAGTTTTTCAAAGTTGAGGTCATAAAGGGAATCGAACATTAGGTATAAAAATATAATTATCAAGGCTATTAGGGAGCTGTCAAATATCTTGCTCTAGGCCTTTTTCAAGAGATGGAAGATGGAAGAATCGTATTTGCATGATAAGTGTAAGCTATAATAGTTTATCAAGATATAATTCATTCATCCAATTAGTTGGGCTCCATGGGCTTGTTGTTAGACATCGACCATGGAAATTGGGTACTCTTTAATTAATAGAAATTAATTGAAAGAGTTATTAGCTTAAAGGAGTTTAAATTAATGTGAATATTTTGATATTCAAAATATCAAAATGAGTTATGAGCCTATATCCAATGAATGGATGAACCTAATGGGTCACACACAAAAGCCTATAAAAAACTCTTATATGATAGGAGGGATTTTCTAAGGAGTTAGAAAATTTGAGCATAGGCATTTTGAGAGAGGGACGAGTGACTATTTTAATCGGTCATTTTGGCTTGATTATTTTAAATATTAAATTAATTAAAATAATTTAAGGAGTTAATTTAATTGGTGCCATATGATAATTAATTAATCAAGTTAATTTAAAGAGTTAAGTTAACAATAATTGATTTACGAGTTAAGTAAATTGACTTCAGGAGTTAAGTCAAATTAATTAAATTAAAGAGTTAATTTAATTAATTAAATTAAAGTTTTTGGAGGGAAATCAAATGGAAGAGTCCATTTGAATTTGGGGTATTTATAAAAATATTACCAAAAAAAATCAAGTTTTACAAAACTACCACATTTCTGGACAATTCACAAAACTGCGGTAAAGCCACGCCTTTAAGTATGCTGATTTTTTTTTTTTTTAAATAAACTCCCACAAGCCATGCCTCTTGCATGCCTAATTCCTATCTCAAAACAAAGGCAAGAGGTAGCCACGCCTTTCAGTATATAAATCCTCCACCCCATCCCTTGGTTCCAATATTCATTTTCTCAGAGGAGTGAGTGAGTGCTGGTATTGTGAGGAGTGCAATAAGTGGAGGAAAAATTAGACAGGAAAAGTAAAGGAGAAGGGAAAAGAAAAATAGAGAAGAAGAGACCGTGTTTAAAATAAGGTAAAATCTAATTTATGCTATTTAAAGTTTTAATTTTTTATATTTGGTTATTTAATATTATTATTCTTTTGTTGTATTGCCTTTTTTTTTTTTAATTTTTTACAGTTTGATTAGAAGCCTTATTTTGGAGGAGGAAGATTACTCATCAATATCATGTTGGTTTTTCAAATTTTAGGAGTATTTTAATTTAATTTGTTTATTATTAAGTTAGACATGATCTTGTGAATGTGAAGTTAATTTTAATATTTAGTTGGAATAATTTAAAATTGATAGACATGACAGTAGCATTAATTGATATTTATGGCATTTTCTATTTTATTATTAATTCACACAAAACTAGAAAGAAAATAAAAGCGCATTATGGGGTATCAATTTTTACATTGGTGTTATCAAGTAATTGAAATGCTAATAATTTTATATTAATTATTAATAATATTTATATTAAGTTAGAAAGGTCTAGGGTTTATAATAATAAAGTTAATCCATATTAGATGAATTTTTTAAAAAAAATTATATATCTGATAAGTTATGTGTATCACATTTTATAAATTAATTATGTATGCTAATTGTATTATAATTATATTAATTTATATATAATATAATATGTTATATATGTTATAATAATATAACATATATTATAATAATATATATAAGCATCACAAGCGCTAAAGACAACACCCATGATGCTTTGTAGCGCCTAAATTGGCGCCTTTTTAGGTGGTGCAAAGTGCCTCAAAAGGCACGCAGTGCCTGGTTGGGGCTGACATCAACCCTAGTATTATAAAATAAATAATTTTTTTGAAAAAAATTATATTTTTATAAAATATATATAAAATTAAGTTTGAGTAATAAGTATGATATTATTATAATTTAATATAGAATATCTTATTTATATTTAAAATTTTAATAATTAATTATTTTAAAAAATAAAAAATGAGCCAAAAAAATGCACTGTAGATTTTTTTATAAATTAATTATTTAATAAAATTTAAGTGTTTGAAGAATGTTTCTATTTTTGTTTTAGTTCTTTTTTTTTTATTTTCAATACAAATGTGCATAATCTTTGTTAATTTACATTTAAAATATATATAGATGATGACACAGTTATTTTATTTTCATTTTATTTTCTAGGATGGATACCGCAAATGTGCATGATCCACACAATCAGACAGTTTTACACATGCAATCTACTCATCGATTAGAAGATGTATTTTTTGGGGATGTCGACAACACTCTTGTGGTAAGGCGAGGAAATAGTTCTTTTTGGGATGTCATAAGTCATCCAGAGCTACATGTTCGTGTTTTAAATTTACTACATGAGATGAGATTTATAGTGTGTATATTTGTGGACACTTTAATATTAATCTACACTTGATCACGGCTTTAGTGGAGAGATAGCGTTACGAGACTCACACTTTTCATTTTCCTATTGGAGAGGTTACAGTTACACTTCAAGACATGACAGTCATATGAGGCTTACCAGTACAAGGTCAGGCTATTATTGGTCAAGACCTAACTTGTTGGCTGGGTAGTGGCAGGAATATTGTGAGCATTATCTTGGTTTCATTCCTAACAAAAGACAATTTAGGGGATCTAGCTTGTATTTGATAGCTATTGCCATGCACATTCACAACTACCATATTATAGATGATAACTTTGATTTAGAGGTTGAACAAATTGCTTGTGCATGTGCATTAGTACTTTTAGGAGTTGTTATGTGCCCAAATTCTTTAGACAATGCAGTACCATTAGTATATTTGAAGCATTTGAAAAATATTTGTGATGTTCGTAACTTTAGTTGGGGAAGTGCAGTTTTGTCATTCTTGTATTGTGAGCTATGCATTGCATGCCAACAGGGGAAACTTACTATTGGTGGAATAATTCAACTACTATAGGTAAAATAAATAGATTTAATAAATATTTTATAGATGTATTTTTATTATTATATGCCCCTTAACCAAGGGAGTTCACTTATAGATTTGGGCATGGTCCCAAATTAGAATTCTGGCACCTAACGGCATAATGCCCCACGTTACTATGGAACCACGGATAATTGATGACCATGAACTATCGACGCCTCCATATGGTGCTCGATAATATAAGCTCAATTGTGATTTTGTAGTCATTTCTAATAATACATGTATCATAAATTAATTTGTAGCTTAATTATATGTGTAGGTGGATGTAGTATTTTTTCTTTACACATACTGCAAGTCATTCTATACGAATCACACGATCTATGCTTGATAGAATGTCAGCACATGAGGTGACTAAATTCATTTATTTTATTTTATTTTTGTTACGATATTAAAATAAGTATATAAGTCATTTAAATATGATTTAAATGTTTTATATGCAGTTTATCTGGCAGTCCTATGCTATAGATTTGCCTGATATTCAGAATTTACCACCGAAGTGTGCCCTAGAACTTTGGACCACAACCTATCCATTGATCAACTATGCTAGCATTAAGATCCATCATCTTGTGCAAGTTCTGAGACAGTTTGGCATGCCCCAAAATATTCCTCCATTGCAAGCAGAACGTAGTCTATGATTACACAATATATCTCACAGAGTTCTTGCTGGTTTAAATTCGGGGTCATACCATATAATGTGGGTTTCTCAATGGGATAATATAGAGCAACTCAGTTTTCAAAAACCCATATGATCGGATCACACAGCGATCTATATCGCCATCCTATGCAGATATAAACATGGGATATCATTTAGATAATGCACATGCTTGGCATGATGTGGTATGTATAGAATTCTATCGTAGGAAACTACAATATGATATTAATTTTTTACAATTAAGATTACCTAACATTAAATTATTTATTTTTCACATTGTAGTATGATAGAATGCAAAACCTAGTGCTCAACTGTGATTCCATTGTTGATGATTCTGAAATTACATCATGGACACAGTTTAAAGATCAAATTAGGTCGATTGCTGAGGAGGTGTCAGATATAACTACATGATAATTCCCATTTGAGGTATCATAACAACTAGATGCACCAGAACAAGAGGTGAGTCAAATTAGAAATAGGATAAGGCGAATGGAGCTCATTAAGCCTAGCAACTTAACAGAGAGTGGTACTGCATAGATAGATTCACACTTGAATAGAGTAGTACTTTGTCAAGTGAAGTTAATATAGCAGGTCTATCTGGTGTTAATCCTAACTTATATTCAAACTATTACATACCATAATCAGTACAGATTGATGAATTGACACCGTTACCTCCATATACATTGATATTCAACCAATCATTCTCTACGTTAACGGAGATAGATCTTGGCCTAGGTTGGGGGTTAGCTAGACTTAACTATTTAGAACTTGTACCAGCATACCACTCATTTAATGTATCATCAGTACCATATCCAGATTTGTTAGGAGCGTGTCGTGATCGTACTTTACCGAGTTCTACCACTTTTTCACAACATAATTTTAATTTGAATGAGGATGAAAGGCAACAATCACCACATGATCATGCACAAGATGAAGGGGGTCAAAGATATGAAGAAATAGGACTCAATGTGGTTGTGGCATAGGGGGCATTATTAGAGTTTGATTGTTGATAATTTTGCTAAAATTGTATTACTTTAAACCAACCAACTACTATATGAATATTTATGTCATTTACTAAATTATTTAGCATAATTAGTGTTAAATTAAAGTAAATTTAAGGATATAATTGAAACAATTGCAATTAAGTTAAAGTATAGCATATAAAAATAGCAAATACAAGAATAGTAGATAAACATAAGACATAAAATGAAAGTCTAGCTATTCTCCTCATCAGACATCTCAACATCTGATTGATAAATAGGACTTTCACTAAGTGCCTATCACCATCTTGCTTTGTTAAGTAACCTTGATAAAGCATAGTTTCTTGATATTTGTTGAAAACGACCACGAGATGTACGCATAGCCATTCTATTGTTTCTTCACATATGCAATTAAGAGCTACCATCCGTTCTTGTGGTGTGCCTCGGAGTACAGCGATGGCCTTTTGTTGAGGACAACAAATAGTAAGCTCACGACACTCTATGACAAGGCCTTCTTGTTCATATACATAACGACACCCTTTCTCTTCCATTGTTGCTAAGTATGATAAAGAGTATGTTTGATTTAGATCTAGTAAGTAGCAATAATCATTATCTAAGAACCAACTATGACCCATGACACAGAAAATATCACCAAGAGTATAATATAATTTTGGTGTTCTAAATAGCTCCATTTTAATGAATTAAGATATTTTGTTTGAACCTACATATTTATAGATAGTTTAACCAAGTAAATTTTATCATTCAGGCTTGAAAGAAAAAGAATAGTGACTCATACTGCACACTATTTTATCTTTCATACTTATATAATAGTGAATAGTAATAGTTATCTTGTGAAATGGTCAGCCTCTTATAAATAATAATGAATAGTAAAACTATGAATAGTAATAGTGTGCACGTGAAATGGTAGAACATGCTTATTTAATTTTACACAGAAATAAAAGTGTGCAATGTCATGATATATAATATTTTAGCCCACACAGTCATATTTACCTATTCCTCTTATAAATACATAACCCACCATTCACATACCTTCATCATATGTGAGTTTTATATTTTAGAATTATATTCAAATGGGAGATGATCCACGTTTTGAGTGCGAATATACATAGTTATTGAGAGAAAGAAATGATGACTAGCTATCACTTTATTATCAAGATCCAATAGAATATTATTGTAAACTCCAAAGGAAATGGGTATATAGAGTAAATCAATCTGAGGCATTGGTACATGATCTGCAAAGACTTGGTGTGTGAATTCCACAACATCAATCACTATCAATGCCAAGGAATGGAGAAGAAGATTGTACATGAGTTGTTGCAAGAATAAGAAAAGAAAACAACAAAATGCTTATGCGTCATTGTAGGTATCACTTGCTCGAACTAGCAAAAGACGTTGCTTTTGCACGAGGTCAAAGACTCTGAAGGCATGAGATTCATAATGTACTTAATCATCCAAACCATAAATTTGATTATTATATCTCTGATGAAGATGATTAATATCATGTATTATTTCTATTGTTTGTAATTTTAAAGTTCAAATTTGTATATCAACTATATCTCAAGTTATTGAGAATATTAGCTTATAACACTATATGAAGTTAATTTTGATGCGTACACCACATTTAAGGATCCAATTTTTTTATTACTTAACTTAAAAACGTAATAAAGGAGAAAAAATATTGGCCAAAAGGTGTGGCCACAAACCACAATTTTGGTAAAATTAATTGAAAGGCGTGGCATGTGAAAAGACCTCACTATTAGATGTGAAAGAGTAAAGTAGATAGTGAGGTGTAAAAGAGTATAGCAGAGTTGGGCATAGTCAAAAGAAGCAATAGGGTTGCAGTAGAATTGTCAATCAAACATAAAATCTTAAACAGTAATAGTCACCACTCTTTCTACACATGATGCGCTGTTTTAGCATTGAAACTAAAAAAGGTTGAAGATGAGTAATTCAATCTAACTTTGTATAGAGGAGTAGACAAAATAAATGAATACAAAAAATGTGAAATAAGAGTGAAACGTCAAAAAAAGCAGTAGAATTGTCAATCAAATGTCAATCCTGAATAGTAATAGTCACTATTTGTTGTACTCAATATGTACTGTTTTAGTAGTTAAACTGAAGAAGGCTGAAGATGAGTCATTCAATTTGACTTCATACAGAAAGGTAATTTCTATTGTTTGTAATTTTAAAGTTGTAATTTTAAACTGAATAAACCACAAAACATAAAACATAAATTACAAACTTGGCACAATCATTCAGGTTTAACCTTTCCATTATTGTGGAATTGTTTCATTTAATAAATGGATCTAATTTTATTTATTACTTAACTTAAAAACGTAATGAAGGTAAAAAAAAAATATATTTGCTTCAAATAAAATTAATTAAAAATCATGGCTGTAAGCCATGCCTTTTGATGAAATCACCATGACAGGCGTGACTTGATGCCACGCCTCTTGACTCTTCATGAATAGTAAATAGTGATTCATTATTTATGAATAATGATTCATGCATCAGGCGTGAAAGAAGATGGACATGGTAAAAAAGAAAAAGGCAGTAGAGTTGTTAGCTGAAGAAAGTTGAAGAGGAGTCATTCAATCTAACTCCATACAGAGAAGTACAAAAAAATAAACGAATACAAAAAACATAAAAAAAGAGTGAAAGGCTAAACAAAATCAGTAGAGTTGTCAATCAAATATCAATCCTGAACAATGAGGGGCCAACATTTTATTAGTTTATATGTTTTGTGTTGAAGTGAGACTCGTATACACAAAAATGAAGAAGTGTGTGAAAAGAGATTGAGTTGAGAGGAACGAAATAGGGAAAAAAAATAAACGGATCAAGTGAAAGAAAAGAGAGAAAGGAAAATTTTTGGAAGAACACCAATAGCCACTAACATTATTCTTGCAAGTATGGCGGGCATGAACATGTTACACATTGTGGTATATAGTTGAGGAAAGATTACAAGAGACTCTAATTATGTGAGTTATGATCGTCCTGCATGTGAAATATACCACTCTCTCGTTCAGCAACATTCTTTGAGTTATTGTCAAAGTTATATAAAGTGTTAGGTTATAATAACCAATACTTTTTAAATATTTTGGCAAAGATTTATTTGGATAAGGAAGCTCGCATATCAACTGTCATGCGGGTGGAAAATGACATTAATTTATCAAACTTGTTGAATCTAAGGGCTGGCATGAATAGTATGGAATTGTTCATTGAATTGAACCAATACACTTTAATAATATGCAAGGTATGTTACTGTAAGGGGAGCATGGATCTTTCATGTCATTTTTGTTACAATATCCCTTGGGCGGTATTTCTACATTGCACCAAAGTTTTTGGGAGAAAACCAATATGCCACTCAATTTAGTGGCAAATATGGTCATACAATTCCACACACAGAGGCAAGAATTCCTGACTTGCCCATCGTAATAAATGGCTTTACAAACTTTGGGATTCATAATATTTATAGTGATGGTTCTACATCTTATCAAAATCCCAACGTTGGTCCTTCTACTTCCTATTAAGAATTTTCAGGAGGATGCCAATATGAGCTTGAGAGCTCACATGCAGACCACAGCTCCCTTGAACCATATACAGACAGTTTTTTTGATAGAGAGCTTAGTGATTCAAAGCTCGACGATTATGATAGGGATAAAGTAGCTTATGATGCCAATGAAAAGCTTATACCACCACATGGTGAGGGAACCTCCAATCAAGCATAAGTAAAAAATCAATCACACTTGTATCCGGTCATTCCATTCTTCTCCACAATTCTTCTCCACAATAGAAAAAAGATCTACCAAGAGACTCTATGGGTATTCTATCTGGGGCGTGGGAGGATTATTATGACCATAGCCACGGAAAGCTCGAGATAAGCATGATTTTCAAAGATAAGAATTATGTTAAGGCCACTGTCAAGGATTTCTCTATATGTGTTGCTAGATGAGAATATTGCATACTTGAGAGTACACCAAAGTTATGAAAAGTGGTGTGCAAACTAGGGTGTTCAAGGAGTGTTCAGGTAGTTCTAAAAGAACAAATGAGAATGTGAAAGATTGCAAGGTATGGGGGCCCTCATACTTATTTTATAAATGAAGTTTTGGTTGATCATCAAAACTTAAATCAAGAAATGATCACTATGGACTTGTGGGGACATGTTCTTGATGTGCCGACATATAAGATAAAGAGTGTGCAACAAAATGTAAAAGACAAAGATGGATACAAAATCTCATATTCTAACGCATGAAATGCATTGAAACGTACAAGAGAGCACCTTTTTGGGACATAGGAAACTTTAGTAAGACTATTGCCCAAATATATGGAAACTCTCCAAAGGTAGAATCCAGACACTATTGTTGAGTGGGGGCATTAACAAACAGGCATATTAAGGCAGAAAATATTAAATTATGTGTTTTGAGCCTTAAAATCATGTATTGATGAGTTCAAATATTGCCGTAAAATTATCAGTGTGGGCAAAACTCATCTATATATGAAATATAAATGCAAGATATTAATTACGGTTGCTATGGATGTAAATCAACAAGTTTTTCCATTGGCTTTTATAATTGTCGATGAAGAAACCTTTTTGTCTTGAAAGTGGTTTCTGTAGATGTTGTCCAAGCACATCATCAAAGGGACGGAAGGCATGTGCCTAATATCAGATTGTCACTGTGGCCTCTTATCTGTTATTGAATGCATACCTAATTTCACACCCCCCGTAGAGTACATTGGTTTTGTCTAAGGCATATCTACTCCAACTTCAATAAAAAATGTTCAATTGAAGAATTTGTGTTGGAAAGCAGACCCTGCAGTCTAAATTCAAAAATTTGATAGGCATATGGGAAAAAAAAGAAACTAATGAGAATGCCTATTCATATTTGCAAAATATTGACAAAGCTCAATGGACATTCAGTCATGATGGAGGATGGCGTTGCGATATTTTGACTATGAATATGTCTGAGTGTTTCAATGTGGTACTAAAGTGTGCTTGTCAACTGTCAATTACAGCTATTATTCCATAGACATTCTCTCATTCTGTTAAATTGTTCCTTGATAGGATGACCAAAGCTCATAGCATGATGAACAAGCAGCAACCTTGGGCTGATTATGCATATAATATATATTCCAATTGGCAGCACCATTCTATTGAGTACATTGTTCAAAAGTTTGATTACACTCAACAATCAACTTCAATCATAATGTGCATGCACACAGGTCAGGAAAATCATGTGCAAGTTGTCAAACTTAGGTGACGTGAGTGCTCATATGAAAAATAGGTTGAACTTGGTATTCCATGCTCTCATGTGATGAGTGCATGCCAATATTTTGGGTTAAACGTTGCAGCATTTGTCAAGCCATATTACAACATTGAATATTACTTGATAACATATCAAAAGAGCTTTGAGCCAATATGAGGCGAAGATTATTGGGATGAACCTAATTTTGAACTAGTCCATAATCCAATAAGTGGAGAGAGAACAATTGTAGGAAGGGATCGCATTGCTCGTATCCAAAATAAAATAAATTGGCCCCAAGCACATGTGAGACAACAAGCTTACCGTCAAGCCCAAGCTGAAGTTGAAGCCCAAGCCCGACATCCTTGATTCTTCCAACTTTGTAATTATATTTTATGTTCTATGTTTTTCCTTTATATCAAACTTTATGAATAATAAATTTGATCAAAAATCTCAAAAATTTTAGACAGATGTGATTTATGTTACATTTTATTAACATACTTAAAAAATAAAACCCATACATTGTTCTTTAATTAAATAGTGATGTTACATATTAAACGCATAAAAATTAAATATATTTAGCATTGTAAGCCAATATTCCAACTCTGTCTTACGAAGTAGTTAAAATGCAAATTTTAACTTCAAAATTAAGAATCAATAAAAATGATACATGATATTAATCATTTTCATTTAAGATACATTGACATTGACAATGACCATTTCTTTCTCTCAATAATCATGTATATCCACACTACAAAAATGGATCATCTCCCATTTGAGTTTATTTCTAAAAGATTAAAAAGAAATAAATGATAAAGTTATGTGAATGGTGGGTTTGGATTGAGTAGGAAAAAACATTATGTGACAGTTTCATATGCCATAATAATAATATACCTTCAACTTACAAACATCATTTATGATTAGAATATACGATAATTCTTAAAAATGTATTAATATATAAAATCATGTACTATGGTTTTACATACTTATTTTGGCCAATGTTCTAACATTACAAGTAGCTCTTCATGAGTTAATATATCACATCAATTGAAACATTTGCATTTTATAAAATAGTGTATTTATACAAAAAAATTCAAAAATTATACTTTTTTTTTGCTCATTTTAAATATTTAAAAAAAATTAGTTAATTAAATTTTAAATATTAAATAAAATATTAGAGTTGATGTCAGCCATAATCTTGTAAAATACCATAGAAAAGGAATTTAACTGACTTAAAAAAAATTAGCACCATGCCTCTCATGAAAATTTTGCAAAATCCTCCCATGCAAGAGGCGTGGTTATCTTCTTGAATTTTTTTTAAAAAAAGGTTCATTATATTTAAAGGTGTGGCTTCTTACCATAGTTTTGTGAATTGTCCAAAAATGTAATAGTTTTGCAAAACTTGATTTTTTTTGCCATATTTTTATAAATAGCCCTTTGAATTTACTAGTTGGCATTTTCATTTAGAGAAATGAAATGTAAATGTAAATGCAAATGAAATTCAAATGCACATACAAATTGGAAAGTTGACCAACTAGTATAGGAGGAGTGATGCTAGTTACCATTCCTCTCACCTTTATATAAGGCCATGTGGCCGGCCACCTAAGGTGTTGTTGGCATTCTCACATTTTCCCTCTATCATATGATATAATTCATGTGTTAAATAATTACAAAAAATCCTCTCCTCCCTCTCTCTTCCAAAGCCACCACCCTCCTCACCTTCTTCCTCTCCTAATCTAGCATAATTGAGGTTGGATTAGAGCTTGCTTAATGTATGTGGACTTTGTCATTAGAGGTCCTTCACTTGGAGGACTTAAAATTCCTTGGTGGATCATTGTTTGCATTGGTTTTTGGGAGCATATTTGTATGACAAGGAGTTTCTGATTTTAGCAAAATTTGGCCAACAAAATCACTATATCGATAGTGTAAAAGTCTACCAAATTTGGTTATTTTTGGAACTTGGAAAGGGGACCAACCATTGGTATCCACTGCTGCGTGTAAATCATCCTTAGAAGTGTTTATTGGAGTTGTCTTCTCGTTTCCTTTATTTTGATCTACAAATGTATTTTTTCTGCATTTAAATTCTTATTAAGAGCGTGATTATAATCCTTGGAATTGAGTAATTTGATTATATTTTGCCTATTTTTGGTTTTACACTTGGATCCCAATCTTACTGCTTCTCATTGCTGGCTCGCCATGACAAATTTCAAACCTTCAAAAGCACTTTTAGTCCTCAAATCTTCATATTTTAGATTTTGATTTTACTGATCTTCCATAAAGGAGTAATAAAATATGAAACTTCAAGTTCGATTCTAAACTAGAGAAGTTTAAAGCATAAATTAGTATAACCCCTAGTTATAGGTGTTCATCATATCAACCCGATCCGATGAACCCAACAAAGAAAACTAAACCAATCTAATTGGTTTGGTTTAGTTCAAGTAATTGGGTTTGATTGGATCAAATCTGATTACATTTGGTTTAGTTCTCGAATTTCATATATTATCAACCCGACCCGACCCAACCTGATCATTTAATTAAAATAAATAATATTTTTTTCAAATTATGACTTTTGTTATTTATACTTATATTTAATGTTCTCTTGTACAATACTATACAATTTTGAATTTTGATGAATATTTTATAAATAATTTGATTGTTTTGATTTCCTAATTAAAGAACTAAAGAAATTGCAACTTGTACTTTCTTGTCCTTCTCCCTTTTCTTTTTTTTTTTTTTTTGAGAACCCAGTTACCCAAACCAAACCAATTCGATCTAGATCTGGTTGGTTTGGTTCGGGGTAAGGAATTAAAAAGCATAAAACCTGAACCAAACCGAACCAATTAAAAATGATCGTTTGCATTTATTTTCCCCCAAACCCAACCCACCCCAACTTGTGAACACCCATGCCCCTAATTTTTCAAACAGTTGATATAGGTTCAATTCTTATTACCCACTTTTTTTTTCTATATGAATATCCTGTTAGAGATAATATAATATAATTTATGATTATTAATTAATAAGTATCAAAATATAGGCTAACCAAAATCAAGAATTCTAAATAAGACATATAAGCTTTGTTCTCCTGGCGTTTTTCAAAATATTTTTCAACTCCCAAAATAAATACAAAATATGGATACAATTTTCAATCTTTATTTCAAAATACAACATTTTAATACCCAAAAAACCCTCACAATTTATTTATAAAATACCCTAATCAATCATTACAAATATATATAAACATAGACATCATTCACTCTACAAAACTAACAAAAAAGCAATTGATTTGGCATTAACAGTGAAGTTTGTTTCCCCTTAAAACATAGAAACAAGCAACTCATTCTCAGATCATTTTTTATGTTTTTCTATAAAAAAAAAATACTTGACACATTCTCCAAATTTTCTCTCAAAATATTTTCTACAATTTATTCAAAATACACAAGAACAAGTCCATAGTATTTAGGGTCAATACAGATTGCCCCCTTAAACTATTGTACTAGTCGCATTTACCCCCAAAAACTGTCAAATGGAACAAAAAACCCCCCTCCACGTATGCAAACCGCTGGGCTTTGTTTGGTTGCATTTTGGTGAATTTTGAAAAATGTTCTAAATAAAGGTGTTTTGAGGGTTAATGATCCCACTGTTCGGTTTTGTTTTAAAAAAACATTGAAAATGGAATTGTTTGTTTAGAATTGTTTTGCAGTAGATAAATTTTACTGTAAATGTCAAATCAGCAACTTTTTAATTGAATTTGTACGGTGAAATTGTATTTTTAAATTTAATAAATATATGTGAATATATATGGATGATTGATGTATATATGTATATATTTGTAAGGATTGATATATGATTGTGGTGAAGTAATGTGTAATCAATTTAATTTTAAATTTATTTTAAAATTTTATAATAAAGGAAATTATGCCATAATAATTTGATGAAATGAATAAAAATTATTAAACAAAAATAATATTCTTTAATTATAAAACTTTATTTAATTATAATTAAGCAAAAAATGGATAAATGTATTATATTATGCATTGTTAATTAACTTATTTTTTAATTTCTATAATTAATAATATTAATAATAATTAAGTCAGTAAAATTTGAAATAATTTTGATAATATTTTAAATAGGGTGTAATCATCATCAATATATTTACTAATTTTACTTAATTAATTGCTATTAGTATTATTAATAATAGAAATTTAAAAAAATATTTAATTAAGAATGCATAATAATACATTTATCCATTTGTTTGCTTAATTATAATTAAAGAATATTATTTTTGTTTTATAATTTTTATTCATTTCATCAAATTATTATGTCATAATTTTCTTAATTATAAATTTTTAAAATAAAAATTAAATTAATTGCACATCACTTCACGACAATCATATATCATTCCTTACAAATATATACATATATACATCAAATATCTATATATATTCACATATATTTATTAAATTTAAAAATATAATTTCATCGTACAAACTCAATAAAAAAGTTACTAATTTGACATCTATAGTGAAATTTATCTCTTGCAAAATAATTCTAAACAAATAATTTCATTTTTTGTATTTTTCCATAACAAAATCAAACAATAGAATCACTCTCTAATTTTAACTATTAAAACACCTTTATTCAGAACTTTTTTCAAAATTCACCAAAACACAACCAAACAAAGCCCTGCAATTTGCATACGTAAAGAGGGTTTTTCGTTACATTTGATAGTTTAGGAGATAAATGCGAGTAGAACAATAGTTTAAGGGGCAATATCTTTTTAACCCTAGTATTTATATTTGTTTGACTTAATGTCCAATTGTGTGTAGATCGAAATCCTTTGTTTGACTCGAGAGCTCCACATTAAGAGTCATCTGACCCTTTGAGCCAAAACTTGCGGCCCATGTATGAAAATTACCCATTGATTGGTACAGGAGGACCTCTGTATCCCTTCACACGCAGACACACACACACGGATAGGATGGGGCGTAGAAACCATCCAGTGGACCTTGTAACAACAATCCCAAATAACACCATAGAATCCGTTTGTGTAAAACCTTCTTTCTTTATCTCTGTCGACTGAAAAATAATGAAATAGGAGACACCCTCTGTACCATTCTTCTCATGTAAACCTCAAGTTTCAATCTTTTTGCAGTTATCCAAAATTCTTGATACACACAAAGTTTCAGCCATGGAAGGAACCCTCTTCCCCAATAGACCAGCATTTCCAGTTCAACCAGCAAAACCAGTCTCACACCCAAAACACCAGCGCCTGAAATTCAATACTTCCACTCTCCCTCTCCCTCCTCTGCTTCCCCAACCAAAACAACAATCTTCAACTTCCTCACACTCTTTTCCCCTTGATTCTCTCCTCCAGCATCTCCTCCACATCTCTTCTCCTGTCAAGTCATCCTTAGCTTCTTCCCACATAGGACCTTCCGTTAATCAAGATTCTTTGTCGGCCCATTTCAGGAAAGATCATGGAGGTTCAATTGCAATCCCAAGGATTGGTGACAACTGTGTGGGCGATGAAGGGTCGCTTGATTTTCTTCCTTTGAAGTGTAAGTACATGCTTAACTTAATTTTGGAACAGCCCATTTCTAGTTTGCGTTCGTTTTTTGACTCTGCGAAGTTTGAGCTGCTTCAAGAAGTTGATTTGATGAGTTTGTTAAAAGGTTTGGATCTTTCTGGAAATAGTGAGATGGCCATTTTGTTGTTTGAATGGGTTGTTCTGAATTTGGATGTGTCTAATTGTGATAAATTAGATAATCAGATTATTGAATTGATGGTCAAGATTCTTGGTAGGGAGTCTCAACATTTAGTTACTTCGAAATTGTTTGATGTGATTCCTTTTGAGGATTTTACGCTAGATGTTCGAGCATGGACTACTATATTACATTCATATTCACGCTGTGGGAAGTATGAAAAGGCAATAGCATTATTTGATTTCATGAAGGGCAGAGGGTTATGTCCAACTTTAGTTACTTACAATGTGATGTTGGATGTTTATGGAAAAAAGGGCCGGTCTTGGGATAAAATTTTAGACCTTTTAGATGAGATGAGGAATATTGGGCTTGAATTTGATGAATTCACTTGTAGCACTGTAATATCTGCATGTGGGAGAGAAGGATTGTTGGAGGAAGCAAAGAGTTTCTTCGATGGACTTAAGTTGAATGGTTATGTGCCAGGAACAGTGACTTATAATTCTCTACTTCAAGTTTATGGGAAGGCGGGGATTTACAATGAAGCTTTGAGTGTTTTGAAAGAAATGGAGGAAAAGAACTGCCCTCCTGACTCAGTAACTTATAACGAACTTGTGGCTGCATATGTTAGGGCAGGCTTTCAAGAGGAAGGAGCAGCGCTGATTGGCACTATGACAGAAAAGGGTATAATGCCGAATGCTGTCACTTATACAACTGTGATTGATGCCTATGGCAAAGCTGGGAAGGAGGACAAAGCTTTGAGATTATTTGGACAGATGAAGGAATCTGGTTGTGTTCCTAATATATGTACCTATAATTCTATTCTTGGGATGCTGGGGAAGAAGTCACGGATGGAAGAGATGATGGAAATCATCTGCGATATGAAATCCAATGGGTGTACACCAAACCGTGTGACTTGGAACACCATGCTTGTCATGTGTGGCAACAAAGGGATGCACAAGTATGTGAACCGTGTTTTCCATGAGATGAAGAATTGTGGGTTTGAGCCTGATCGAGATACTTTTAATACTTTGATAAGTGCATATGGTAGATGTGGGTCAGAAATGGATGCCGGAAAGATGCACAATGAGATGATTAAAGCGGGATTTTCACCATGCATCACAACATATAATGCACTTCTTAATGCCTTGGCTCGCAGAGGAGATTGGAGAGCAGCTGAATCTGTTATTCTAGACATGAGAAGTAAGGGTTTCAAGGCCAATGAGACCACATACTCATTGATGCTTCATAGCTACTCAAAAGGAGGAAATATCAGAGGCATCGAAAGGATTGCTAAAGAAATCTACGATGGTCATATATTTCCAAGCTGGATGCTTTTGAGAACTCTCATCCTAGCCAATTTCAAGTGCAGATCCCTCACGGGCATGGAGAGAGCATTTGAAGAGTTCATGAAGAATGGTTACAAACCCGATTTAGTGTTATTCAACTCCATGCTTTCCATATTTGCTAGGAACAGGATGTATGAGCGTGCTCACAAAATGCTGCATTTTATTCGTGAGAACGGGCTGCAGCCAGATCTTGTCACCTATAACAGCTTGATGGATATGTATGCCAGGGCCGGTGAATGTTGGAAAGCACAAGAAGTGCTCAATGGATTGCTAGAAGGCAGTGGGAAGCCGGATCTCGTGTCGTATAACACAGTCATCAAGGGGTTCTGCCGGCAAGGCCTAATGCAAGAGGCCATGAGGACTTTCTCAGAGATGACAAATAGAGGAATAAGACCTTGCATAGTTACCTATAATACATTCATTGCTGGCTTCTCAGCACGCGGATTTTTCCAAGAAGTGAATGAAGTGATTAGTTATATGATTCAGCATAACTGCAGACCGAATGAGCTGACATATAACACTGTTATAGATGGCTATTGTAAGGCAAAAAAGTACAGAGATGCAATGGATTTTGTGTCCAGAATCAGGGAAAAGGACACCTCGTTCAGTGACCAAGCATTGCATAGGCTTTTGTCTCGAATCAGGGAAAATGCGGAATCATGACTTGGCCGGACCCATAGAAACATTAGACCTGCTCCGTTGTGTTAATGATCGTATATTTTTGGTCCGACCGTATCTTGAGAACTGAGTATTGTTGTAGAATAGTGAAGAGTCGTGGGAATCTCTTGCAGGCGGCATCTTACGATCTTTTGAAGCTTCTCATGCAGCAGAGATGAATACAATTTGTTCATTCTTCACCTTTTCTCATTCCTTCCTTTCTTACCTCTTTGGATACTTTTGTGACTTCCAAAGTTACATGTAGTGAAAACCATCATCTTCTGGCAAATTTATTCTTTGTTGTCTCATGTATTCCTTAGGTGTTTGGATACTTTGACCTTCTCAGCTTATATGTATATATATAGTTTATATGATCATTGTCATCATATGTAATTTTTTTTTTTTTATTGGTTTCAAGAGTGTCACATGATCCCTCTATGCAGAGGTGGGATTGCAGTCGAGGCAAGCAAAGTTGAATTGTTGGGGAAAAGTTCTCAAATTTAAACCGGACAAATATGATTTTTAAATTCTACTTAACTGAATTTTCAAATGAATTTTGGATCACTACCGGCTCGAACTGAATTTAAAATTTTAATCGATGAAATAATAGAAAACTCGATTACCCAAATTTGTAAGTTGTAACTCCCAATAACATCATGGCCATGTTTGATTTTGAATGTAAATAATAGTAGAGATTTAAATAAAAAGAGATAAATGATATTAAATAATAGGGTTAATTACATTTATACTCTCTGAGGCTTGGCGTAATTGCAAAAAAATTTCGTTGTTTTGAAAGTTACAAATACCCTCGAACTTAATCGCCATCTAACGTTTCAGTCCAGCCGTTGCGGTTTTACTATATGGCCATTAAAAAATTTGGGTAAAATTTCAAAAATGCCCTTAGACTAACTAATAACATTTTTGACCCAGTTTAATTTTTTTAATGGACAAAAATACCTTTATTGGTGGTATTGTAAGATTTTTTAATTTATTTAGAGTGTGTTTGTTATTATTATTTTTTTATTTGAGGTCTTAAATGTAATAAAACAAAGAAGAATCTAAGGGGGAATTAAAATAGGAAATGTATTTAATATTATTTAATTATATTCAATTGAATTTAATAAGTAAGAAAAATTAAAAATATAAATCAAATTTGTCATCTTGGAACATATCATTTTAATAATTGAAATGATATATTCAATAATATTAAATAATAAGAATATCTAAAATAATTTAATTAAATTTAAATTTATTATTAAAATAATCTAATAATACTAAAATAGTAATATATAAAAAATATTTTAATTAAATTAATTTCAATTTAACTAAAAAGTAAAATAAGTAAAAAGTTAAAATAAATTAAATCTATCATGATAATATATTTTTAATAATTTTTAAAATTAAAAAATAATAATAACATGTAACACCCCTAGATTTGACATTTTAGCAAGTAAGATTTAAAAATTAAAATATTTATTTGACGAAAATTTTTGCAGCTCAAAATACGAATAAGAAATGACTTGATTGTAAGGGTTTTGAAATTTTTGGGGTTCAATTTTGAATTAATTTTGGTTGATGGGTCAATATAATGCACTAACTAGTTTGAGGATTTAATTGAAATTGGGGAAAAGAATTTTGGGGTCAATGTGAGTCACTCAAAGAGCTAAAGGATTCAATTGAAATCCAAGAGGAAGATTTGGGGCAAAAATTACAATTTCAAAAAGTTGAAAAATATATATACAAAAGTTCTCCCATTGTATCAAATTTTTCCATGCTTACCGTCACCATTCTCTCCAATGCTGGAAAAACTAGTAACCAAGCTAATTATTCTCTTTTCCTCATCACAAGGAACACATTGATACCAAGTTTTCCTAGAAACAAGAAGCAAGTCGTCGGAAATTAAGCCCCAAACGGAGCCTCAATGCAATGGTGATGCGCTGCTTAGTTCAGGCAATGGAAACTCGTAAACAAGGAATGCATTTTGATGGGCTCGATAAGAGGGATGTAATGATGGTTTTTTGTGATTTGATCAATAGGGAAGGAGAATCGCAGGTGGAGGCGTGTGACAATGTTGGGGGAAGTTGGGTGGATTTGCTTGAAATTGGCTAATGAAATGAAGGGGAATGTTGAAATTGATTTGAGGGTTTGACAGAGCATAGCAAGGCGGACCTCTTGGTGGTGGTAGAACCTAATTCCGACAGAGGGGCACGACGGTAGTCCGATGAGCGGCAACGGTCATCTGACGATGTTAGGACAATTTAAAAATGTCAAAAACTAAAGATGATAAAATTATATCAAATAAACTCTCATAAATTCAAAAATATTATAAATAGGTCCAAAGGTATTCATATCTTTTGATATTTCTATCAATTTTTTTTTTAAATTTTAATGGAAGGGCATTTTTGTTATTTTACACTTTCCATAAGCATTGTCGTTTAGTTTAAAAGTTGAGGGGTGTAAATGTAATTTTTAAAACAACAGAGGCTTTTTGTAATTACATCAAACCTCAGGGAATATGGATATAATTCACACTAAATAATATATTAATTTATTTGATATATAATATTGATTTTACAAATAAGTACAATTATAATCTACCCTAATCTCTAATACATATTTGATGTATGAGTTATTTGTGTAACTAACAAATGTATCCTTGAACTAGTAAGGAGATAATATTAAAAAAGAAGAAGAAGAAGGAGGAGGAGGCAAATGCAGGAGCAAATTTTAGTTGAGGAGATGATATTATAAGAACCCCTAGAACAAGATTATAATCCACACTAATTGCAACTACAATAACAAGCTGGCACAAAAAACGGAACAACCCGCTTCTATAATTTCACACATTGAACAATAAATTAGACTATATTATAATCTCTTTTCTAGCATAATCTCACAAATCAAACGTGCCCCAAAAACATTATAAGTGGGTATAAACAAATTTACCGAAACTACAAATTATCGTCAATTTATATATATAATATACCAATAATAACTATAATGTAAGGCGTAAATACATATAATATTAAATATAAAACAATTACAGTTACATGCCTACTCATAAATCTCAAATTTAGATAAAAATCACTCAAAATAACCTCAAAGTATAAGTCAAGCTCAAGCTCAACTCACTTTCGAAACCATTTGAGGTCAAGGGCAAGCCAAACCATCTATAGAACGGGCTCAAACTCATTTATGCTCCTACTCCTAGTAAGTTCGTTCTGTGCTTGCATGTAATATCTATTTATGTTTCATTTCCTAAAATCACCCGTCAATGGCTCTTGGGTCCGACAGAAAAACTGCAACCAGGAGTGAAAACTATTAACTGCCAATATTCAAACTGCCAGCACCTGCATAGATGAGCCATTTGAAGACTTCACAAGCAATACGAACCAGAGATTCTACTTACTGGTGCCAGAATTAAAACAATGAATGGAACAAGAAATATGTCCAACTTATACCATCTGGCAAGGGGAAAACAAAGCTCCAGCATGAATTATCTACATACGAAGGATAAAACCACGAAAATATATCATACAGACATCTCAATATATTATCCCCTCTTTTTATCTTTTCCGTTGTGTTTCTTCCAAGATTCAAACTTGCAGAACCTGAAGCACAACACATACAACATGTGAACTAAAAAACTACATATATTAATAATCCCTATCATTCTACCAAGTACTAGCAGCCTAGAGAGACTAATAACGCATAAGAGTATGCTTTGAAATCTCATACAAAACTCACAAAATTAAACTGAGATCATGCCATTAGCTCAAATGCTCCAAGAAGCATTACAAGAACAAATTGAAGGACAGCCGCTGGTTGGGCCTACTGACTGTGACAGCATCGCAGGTCAAGCATTTCCAGAATGCAGAAATGGTCTCCAGAAAATGATTTGCTTAGAACAGGTGTCAAGTACTTTAAACTAAAAGAATGTTTTGCTGTGCAGAAGCTTCACAATTTTTCTCTCTCTTGATTATATCACAGAGCTTGCCAACGATAGCTCATGAAGCTCACTTAACATCCATTCTTCCCCCGTTTGACCTCCAAGAACTATAGCTCTAGTCCCTCCAACAACGCAAGTACTATGACCCCATGCAAATCTAGGTGGCCGACCAGGTACGTTTAGAATCCTCCATGTTGGCTTTTCTTCAGTTGGATCAAGTATGTAGAGCTGGGAGGCAGAGTGAAGACCAGCTACAGAGCCACCAAAAACGAGGATTCTACCGCCAGGAAGACTTACTGCCACATGATCTAGTCGAGGAGGAGGAGCTATGCCTCCAGGATTTCCAGCTCCAGGCATCCCACTCCCCGTTACACATCTCCAACATGGTTCGTCTTCGCTCAGATCCATAGTGAACACATCACTTGATCGAAACCTCAGAGGACCACTCTTGGCAAGACCTCCAAACATCAAAATTTTCCTTCCACCGTAAACAGACAATGTGTGGCCCAAACGTGAAGGTGGGGTCCATGCTACTGGTATCTCTCGCCACACAGGTTTCTCCATAGACAGATCAAGCAAGAAGGTATCGCTCAGAAGCACTCCAGAATCAGCACAACCACCAGAGACTATTAGCTTAGTCCCATCAAGGGTGCAAGAGCTATGCCAGGATCTAGGAAGCGGCGGCGCCAAGCTGGAGATTTCGCGCCAGGTAGGATGCTTGGCATCCAAATCCAACACAAAGACATCATTAAGCAAGCCTTGCCTCCCACAGCCCCCAAACAGGACTAGATGAGAACCATTCACACAGGAAAGTGTGTGACCCCAGCGCCCAGGAGGTGGACAGCTCACTTTGACATGTTGCCACTCTGGATTTGTGGAGTTCAGATCCAACACAAATGTATCGTTCATGGGTTGCATATTAACACCTTCTCCACCAAAAAGAAACACACGATTTCCAACAGCACATGCACTGAAGTTGCAACGAGAGGGTTCAACTGCACCTCCAACTGTTAGTTTTCTCCATGCTGCTGCTTCAAGAGTGGTTAGTTCCCTTGCCAATCTGCCCCACCCCAATCTTTTAGCACCAGGCACGGTCTCTAAAACTCGAGTTGTTTCACTACCCCACGCATTTTGACAGACCATTCGCCACAGATCTTCATTCTTGGTTAGCTCATAAAGCCGCTGACAAACAGAGCCAACAGAGGCAATATCCCTTGGAGTCAATCGTGAGAGGATCTTCAGAGCAAGTACTTCATCACTTAACTGCAGGAGTCCACAGAGCCCACGGCTGATATTCCGGCACCCAACTGACACAACTCCAGAAGGAAAAATATTGAATCTAAACCTATCAGATGCTCTTGCAAATTCCTTGGTCAAGGATCCAGGAAGTGGACCCAGATCTAGAGTTACTTCAGTGAAGACCTGTATGCCAATGATATGTGTTATAGTTTCATCATCACCATATATTGGTGTCATTCGCAACCTATTCATCAAAGGATATCCATCTTTTCTGAAATTTAACAACTCCCCTTGAAACTCAATCCCTTCCTCAAGACATCTTCTTATTTCAGCAACTACTGTGGGGTTCACAAGAGGATGTCTTCTCTTGGCAAATGGACCCCTGCACTGCAAGAAGCGGCTGCAGCAAATTCAAAATAATGAAGATATGAGTTGGATATCATACAAAGCACCGACTAAAACACAACCAAATCTTCTATGAGCTTCAAATATAATTCCAAAGAAGAATAAGTTAATAGCATTGATAATACCTCATAAAAGAGCAAAAGGAAAAGTTCGTATGCTTACAAAAAGTAAAACAGATAATTCAAAAATAAAATCAGTCATAACAAGCACATAGTAGCCACCAACCTAAAGTTGATATTGTAGCACCGTCAAATACATCGAATCTCAGCTTACCAGAGAACAAATCCAAAATTTATGCCACAAGAAAAATTCACCATGCTAGCTTCACAAGTTATTGGTAACTCATTTATGCAAAAAATATTACCTTCTAGTTTACCATTCAAGGTCCCCATCAGCGTCCAAAAAATTACCTTCTCAATAAAATTATTTTCAGTCTGTGCCTTTTAGTCTCTCCTATTATTTACTATCATTGTTTACTTTTTAGTCATAGTTGAGAGGAGTAATATCACATAAAATAATTGAGTCATAACACCAAAACAAATGAGCAGAGGTCATATTTACTTGTTGATAACGTAACATTGTTGAGACATCCATGGACTTCTATTTAAATGCAACAAGAGAAACTAAATCTTAATTGAAAAAGTACTTAGGGGATAGACCATCTTATCACAGAGAAAGAAAATCTCAGGTCAGACTGGCCAGTTTTTATTGGTCTTAATGCAGCTTCATTTCTGCCAATCACCGCCTTATCAGTTAAAAAAGAGCATGCCAAATTTTAAAACAAACAAGAACCCTTTTATTTGACATTTTTCACGTGTATGTAAAAGAATTTCATTGATCCCACTTAATTAAAATTAAACATTAGGCCATCCAAACTGATGATGCATGGATCCGTCGCTACATGGCAGCCTCCCCCCGAGGTATTGTCCCGCCTGCGCCCAGT
>JACGDI010005377.1:1143274-1198075 GCA_014898725.1 Jacaranda copaia
ATTATATTTACACAAAATATTTGTATATTTAAATAATTTTTCATAATATAATTATTTACATGTATATATTAACATTTAATTAAATCATATCATAATATGTAGTTATGATTACACATAATATTTTTATATTAAAATATTATTATTTTCTTAATATAGTTATTTTGATGTATATTTAAACATTTTAAATAAAATTATTTTCATAGTACGTATATATCCATACATAATATTTTAATATTTAAATAGAATTATTTTTGTAATAAATAATTATATTTACACTTAAATTTTTTATATTTAAATATAATTATTTCAATAATATAATTATTCACAAGTATATTTTACTATTTCATAATATTATTTTTGTAATATATAATTATATTTGCACATCATATTTAAAATCATTTACATGTATATTTTAATATTTACATAAAATTATTTTCCCAATGCATAATTATATTTGCACATTATGTTTTATTATTTAAATAAAATTATTTCTAATATAATTATTTTCATAATATATAATTATATTTACACATTATATTGTATTATTTAAATAAAATTACTTCATTATATGTATTCATATTTACATGCCAATTTTTTTATTTAAATAAAATTATTTTTTCATAATATAATTATTCGCATGTATATTTTAATGTTTCATAATATTATTTTCTACATATATAAGTATATACATATTTATTTCAGTGTAATATTAAATTTTTTAAAATTTTAATTAATTAAATCATTACATAAATTTATTATTATATTTTAGTATATGTATTATAAGATATTCTAAAGGATATTTTATTAATTTTATTTTATTCTAAAAAAATTATGTATAAAAATTACATAAAAAATATTACATACATAGTATTTTTACTCATACCTCACAACCAATCTCTATTTCACAAGTTTTTCTTAAAAAAAAAAAAACTCACAACCAAACACCATCATGACTTTTTTCTCACAAAAAATCTCACAACTAATCACCATCTCATAACTTTTATTTATCACATCAACTGTAATAATTACACTTTCACATTTTACATCAAGTGTAATTATTATACTTTTATTTCACAAACAATCAGTCCCTCGTAAAAAAAATTTCAATCTCATAAATACAAAAATTTTACTATTTTCTCTGAAAATAAAAAATAAAAAACCAAAATACAAACAATTACAACTTTAATACCCTTTCTTTTCCAACACTGCAACATCTGTTCAAAGAATTTATTTTCTTTTAAATAGTGATTGGATATTCAACCGGATAGTTTGCATAGTGTTTTCTAACTGAGACCCAATCTGAATTGTTTTAGACAGGTAATAAACATTCAATCTAGTTACTATTTTCAAATTATCCGATTTGATCGAGTTTCGATAAGACTTGTTTAATCTAATATTTGTCACTAATTCAAACTCAAAAGTTGATATGTACAAGTGTTTAGGTTATGTTTGATTACATTCTTCCAAAAATAAAATTATTCTTGGAAAATGTAATTAAATATAATATGTTTTCCTTTTCTTCCAAAATAGTTTTTCAAATAATTAGATCATCCTTATAATTTAACTGACAAATGACCAAAAATTTCATATTTTTTACATTACAATCATTACCATCATATATATATATATATATTTACATATTATAATATTTTATTATTATATCATAATAAAAAATACTATTAAAATCCATTTACACCCTCAAAACCCAATGAAAAGATATTGTTTTGATTGCTACAGTAGAATTTTTCTCTTCCTAAAACAACAAAAATGCATTGATTTGATTGTTATAGTAGAATTTGTCTCATTACAAAACATAAACAAACATACCAAATTTTTTCAAAATAATTTTCTTACTATTCTCAAATCATAAACAAACATACATCATATTCTCCAATACAAATTTCACATTCCCTATCCCCAGTTTCAAAACTCATTCTCCCAAAATATATAATCCAAAACACATAATTTGTAAACAAACATTATCTTAGTATTTATTGTTACTTTATATATGCATTTTTTCAATTAGGGTAAATAGAATTTCGTCCCCAAATTTAATTGATTTGGTACAGTATCCTCCCAAAATAACTAAAAAGCACTTCATCCCTTCAACTTAGAGTTACTAGAACATTTTGCCTACCAAATACAATTTTTGGCAAATCATATGGCCGGAGAAAAGGCTATTCTTATTATGTTCATTTTCTCCCATCTTTTTCCATTCAAAAAAAGGAACCCAATTACTCTTGTTATTTCTATATTTTTCAACTCAAAAATAAATAAACTCATCTAACAAAAACAATAGGATATATTGGGTTCTTAATTTTTTTTTATATTCAATTAGCTCGTTTGCATTTTCCTATTGTTTAGGGAATTAATTGCTAATGGCAATACAACTGAATGGGTTCTAACACATATATTTTAGTTAAAAGTATTTTTTGTTTTTCATTCATATGACTGTGTTGTAATTCATTTTTGTTATCTAATAAAATTGTTCTGCCAATCATATTAAAGAAACAAAATCACTAGCTCTATTATAACTCTAAACAAAATTTTCTTATTTTATAAAAGACATTTTCAAGAAGTAATAAAACTCATGCTTTATTTTAGTAATGCTAAGATTACCTAATCCATCTTTAAAAAATTAGAATCATTAATTTTATCTTTCATTTAAACTATGGTTATGCTAATTTAGAAGTAGAAGGAAAGAAGAAGAAGTGTTCGCATACTACGTATATATTTAAGTTAATAACTAATTCAACTTTTTGATTACAAACATAATTAATTAGTTTAATAAGAAATACACTTTACAAACTAATAGCCCTTTTAAGGGAATACATATACAATATATTGCATAAAATGTCACAAAATATGTTGAGAAAGGAGAAGAAAAGTGAAAATGACAATAATAGCTCAATAACACTCGAGCGCATCTCAAGCAGCCCGATCGGCCTAAAGCCTAACATGTCTCGGACCAAATAGTCACTTGACCATCACTTGACCTCTGGATTCCCGCCTGTCATGGCAAGTATTAGCATTCTTTACTCGACTAAGTTATGGTTGATAGCTTTCACAGTGTGGCCTCAACCATTTAACCGTAATGTTATAGCCTCAACTGCATTGTACCCTGATGACCCAGATCTCGAGAGATGTTCCATAGAGGTATTTTTCTTGACTAGAGAGGTCGAAGAAAGACGATAACCCCTCGGCTGCATTGAATGCCCTGCCAGGTGGCGTGCCACCAACAGTACCATCTTTTGCAGTCGTGTCAGACTAGGGCGTATCTCCAGTGTACCACCTTGTCCCAAGTAGCTGGAGGCAGTGCCACTTGGAATAATACTTAAGTTGAATAAAACTTAAAGGTCCTCAAGTAAAGACAATGACCTTTCTCACAGAATAGGAGCATCAAAGATATATCAACCACCATGGGAAGGCTATAAATACCACGTTCTAGCCCTTATCAAGGTATACATATTATCGCCTTAAGTTTCTACTCAATTGCTCTATTCCCTAGTTAATTTATTGACTTGAGCATTAAAGTGCCTTAGCTGAAGGCACCTTAGCTAGCCTAACATTTGCTATTGGTTGTAGGATTTAACCATAAAAACACCTTAAGTATATTCCTAGACCTACCATCTGGTTGACTTCATAGGATTTTAGCCCATTATAAACTTGAACAAAATCTACCCTCATCATTTGGTGCCGTCTATGGAAAATTGAGTCTGCAATTAAGAAAATGGTTAATACTAGGTGAGTTGCTTCAAAGTGAGAGGAGAATGGGAAATCACCAACTCCTCATCCGTGACCTTAGCAAGAACCCAACCTACCAGGGCTTAGCTCCCAACCAAAGCAGGTGGTCACTTTGACCATGCTCCAGTTGATGCAGCTCATTAGTGAGCAAATATCTGCTTAAATTTCTATCCTGCTATCCATCGCACTGAATTTACATGCTACCTAATTGGGGTCAGCAGCCAGTGCCACGCTCTAACCCACTTAGCATGAAGAAAGACCTACCCGAGAAGAGAGGGGTTGACTAGAAACTAGACAACCCTTTCCCCAACGTGAAGATAGCCCATGGCATTTTTTAAGGGAGAAACCTTAACCAAATGCTCGAGAAGAGGTTACGGATTCTGGAAATCATGGCATTCAACCCCTTCAAGCTTAGCAACATGATAGGGTCAAATGCATGAGGTCACAATCAAATCAAAACCAGAATCAAGCTTATCGAGAAGAATGGAAAGAGGTTTCTCATCAAGTCCAATAGCTAAATTGCCAACTTGAAGAAATATCAAGAGAAACACTGACAAGAACCTTATGGAGAAAGTACTCCCCGATCTTGCCACAAAAAAAGTCATTATTCGTATAGGAGATAGTTGAATAGTGCATTGCCATTGATGCTAAGGTCCCAATCGGATTACCCAGATATGACAAGTTAGTCGACACCAATGAGCACCTTCTTCAATTCAAACACATAATGCAATTTTACGGGCATAAGGAGTACATCCACACGACGATGCTGCTGACCATTTTTCAGGGCATTGCACTCAACTGGTTTGTGAAGCTCAAGCTAGCATTGATTTACTCATAGGACCATGTGTGTGATAAGTTTCTGCACTAGTTTGTTAGTCGAAAAAAGGTGAAGCTTCCCCATACCCACTTGCACACAATCAAATAGAATGAAAAGGAATCTATTCGCAATTTTTTCACTAGATTTAATACTGAAATTTTAAAGATAGATAACCTACGGATCAAATTCTTGATCGATGTGCTTTTTCTTAGCCTTTGACATTAGGAATGTGCCAATACTTTGGTGCATGAGTGGCCCAGATTGATAGAGGAACTACTTAACCTCGCAGAAAGGTATATGATTCAGGAAGACATGAACAGACTTAAGTATGGTAATCCTGACGTCGAGAAGAAGAAAGCCAAGGAGAAAGATGATCGTCAACATAAAAAGGGTTGTTGATCTCCAATCAAATGATTCCATGATTATACTTCCCTCAATACTTCCAAAAGAGAGGTTTTATTCACTATCTAACATGACAATCTTTTAAAGAGGTTGAGAAAGTTGATCGAGACTGAAGCAATGAAGCGATCTAAGAAGTACTGTCACCTCTATCAGCAAAAAGGATATGATATGGAGGATTATTTCAATCTCCATGATGAGATAAAGAAGCTCATTTGGTAGGGCATTTGAAAAAAATTGTCAATGAGAATGCAAAGTAGCAAATGGGCATCCTCGACTAGACTCTCTGAAGAGAAAGGTTGAGTAGCCCAAGAAAGCAAGACAAAGGAAAGAAAATCGCCCATGATCCTCACCTACTAATCAGAGGAGTAATTAACACCATTGCTAGAAGCCTCATTAGGGGGGATTGTAAGTCAGCTAGAAGGCAAAATCAGCAAAGATTAGAGTTAACCAAATCTTCCTTGATCGAGACAGTCTATCAACTCTTAACTACTGTGGAACCAATCTATTTCTCTGATGCTGACCTTACACATGTGGCAAGTCAAGGGGTCAATGGTAAATTAGATTATTCCTTGGTTGTTTTTGTAGAAAAACCCAACTTCGAGGTCAAGAAAGTTTTGGTCGACAGTAGGAGCTTAGCCAACATCATTTTCTTGTCGATTTTGAACCAAATAAACATAGGCAAACTAAAATTGGAGCCTATGTACACACCTTTCCTTGGCTTTGGAGGATCCAAGATCATACCAAAAGGGTCCATAAACTTTTCCACCTCATTTAGTGAAGCCCCTAAATGACAAACTCTTATGCTAAGCTACTTGGTCGTGGATGTGCCATTCGCTTATAATGCCATCATCAATTGACCAGTCTTGAACAACTTTTGAGCAATTGTTTCAACCTACCACATGAAGGTCAAGTTTCCAACCACAACCGACATATGAGAGTTGCTCTACCTGAAAGAAGCCTGGCAATGCTACACATTTTTAGTCAATCTAAATGAGCAAAAAGTGTGACCTAAATTAAAACCTTTGGGGGATGCCCTAATAGCGGAGCTCGAGGAAAACAGTTGAACAAGAAGATGAAGATGGAGAAGACCATACTCAAGCCTATTGGCAACTTCAAGACCATTGAACTAAAGCTAGGGAATCCCAATAGGACTACCCAAATTGGTAGAGATATAGGTAACAACATGGAGTACCTCATGGTTAATTTCCTTAGAAAGAATATTGATGTTTTTGCTTGGAAGGCTTCCAACCTTTAAGGAATTGACCCTAGCATCATCGTCCATTATCTAAACATGGACCCCTCATACAAGCCAATGAAGCAGAAGACCAAGACCTTCAATGTTGAAACATGTCAAATCATTGAAGAGGGGATCAACAAACTTTCAGAGACATGATACATTATAGAAATTCAGTACCTAAGTTGGCTTTGTAACGTTGTACTTGTCCCTAAGAGTAAGGGGAAATGGTGCATGTGTAATGACTTTACTGATTTGAATAAAACTTGTCCTAAAGATTTTTTCCTCTGTCTCATATAGATTTGCTAGTTGATTCCACTGCTTGTTGTGAATTATTAAGTACGATGGATGCCTTTTAATGTTATTATCAAATTTTTATGGTGCCCGAGGATAGTAACAAAACATCGTTTGTCATCCCCAATAAGGTATATTGCTTATTGGCTATGCCCTTTAGGGCTAAAAAATGTAGGTGCAACTTACCAGCGATCAATGAACTTTATGTTAAAAAATAAGATAAAAAAATCCATGGAGCTATATGTCGACAAAATGATTGTCAAAATTGAAAAAGAAAAAAATCATTTACTTAACCTCAATCACACGTTTTCCATACTGCTAGTGTTCGACATAAAACTTAATCCCAACAAATGTATCTTTGGAGTCCAAAGGGGCAAGTTTTTAAGATATATGGTTAGCTAAAGGGGTATTGAAGTAAATCCACAGAAAATTCAGGCCATTTTGGACATCACCTCATCCCAAACTATTAGAGACATATAACGCTTGGTTGGGAAGATCATAGCCCTTGGCAGGTTTATCGTTCAGCTAGCCGACAAGAGCTTACCTTTCTTCAAAATTCTTAGAAACACAAAGAAATCAGGTTTCTAATGGACAGAGTGGTGTGACCAGGCTCTAGTCGAACTTAAACATTACCTCTCCTTAGTGCCCATGCTTGCCAAACTTGATCTTGGAGAAATTTGGCACTTATACTTAGCAGTGTCATTAGCCTTAATCAACTCTATCTTGGTTTCGACTTGGAATGGAGCCTATTAACCTATTTACTACTATAGCAAAGAACTGCAGGGCCTCGAGCATAATTATCTTGAGATTGAGAAGTTCACCCTCACCCTCATTACAGTAGCTAAAAAATTAAGGCCTTATTTTCCATCCCACTCTACTACTATTTTGATCAATCAACTATTGAAATAAGTGTTGATGAAACCCGATACCTGAGGGAGATTAACAAAATGGGCCATCAAATTAGGAGAATTCGATATTACCTTCCAACCCTAAACTACTATAAAAGCATAAGTTTTAGCCAACCTCATGGCCGAGAGACTTGACTTACCAGATTAGGATAACCATAGCTCTGTTATGTGTACCCTGCATGTCAATGGATTGGTAATCTCCTCATGGGATGGATGGTCATTTCACTATATTCTCCACTCGTGTAAGAATATGATTTGCAATCAAACTAAACTATTCGATAACCAATAATGAGGCAGAGTATAAAACCCTCCTTATCGACATAAGGATGGTAGTAAACTATGAAGTCGAGCAATTGGTGGTAATTATCGACTCCCAATTAGTTACAAAATAGGTCGAAGAGAACTTTGTGGCCAAGAAATCTACAACAAGCTAGTACTTAGCTGAGGTGAAAAGGTTACAACAGCTATTCAAAAAATTCACTCTCAACCAAGTACCTCAATCGGAGAATGAGTAAGCCGATGCCCTATCTAAGTTCACAAGCTCGACAGAAAGAATCAAAGATAAAATAATAACATTTCTAGTTGCTGACAAGCTTATCATAAGCACTATTGATCAGAACTTGGTGGGGAGTGTTGAAGAAGCACCTCCTTTCCAGTAGGATGCGATTAAACTTTATTTAAGACAAGGGTCAGTCCTTGAGGAGAAGGATAATGCCTGGTGACTTAGAGGTCAAATAGCCAAGTTTGCCCTCGATAAGCATGGCCAACTCCATAGAAGGTCAATTTTTGGACCATCTTTAAGATACTTAACACCAAACTAGGCCCACGAGGTTCCACATGAAGTCTACACATGCTTTTATGAAAATCATTCTGGAGGGCAGTCCTTGGCACATAAAATCATCTGATGTGGGTCTTTTTGGCCTACCTTATTGAGAGACTCTGTTGACTTCACTAGAAGATGTCCATCTTGCCAAGTTCATTTGAACATCCCATACCAGCCTGCAGCATTAATGGTGAACATCCAAGTCACATGACCATTTAACTGCTAGGGAATCAACATAGTTGGTTTCTTGCCAAAGGTAACAGGTTAAAGAAAGTTCATCATCATCGCGGTTGAATACTGCACTAAATAGGTCTAGGTGAAAATAATCCCTAAAATAACTGATGTGGCTATTAAGAGTTTTATTTGGAAGAACATTATCTGCTGTTTTGGCCTCCCCAAAGTCCTAATTTTAGATAACGGAACCTAGTTCTAGAGTAGGAGCATGAGGAATTAGTGTGAAAACTTAGGCATCTGCCAACATTTTACTTCAATCAGGAACCCCCAAGCTAATGGCAAAACTGAAGTCACGAATATGACTATCCTCAACCACCTCAAAACTTAATTAGAAAGGACTAGGGTGAGTTGGGAAAATGACTTCCTTGGTGTGTTATGGGCATACAGAACAACCTCTCGAATAGCCATAGGTCACAGCCCTTATAGTTTGGTTTACGGATCAGAGGCAGTCATTCCAACAAAATTGATACAACACACAGCTCGAGTAATCCATTTTAATCCCATCAAAAACACCTCTGAGAGGGAACTCGACCTCAGGACCATAGAAGAACTTCAAAAAGAAGCTTGAACTACAATGCAAAGTACAGATAAAAAATGACAGAACATTACAATAAAGAAGTTCGATCGTGTAGTTTCAAAGTTGGAAACTTTGTCATCAAGAAGGTGGAGGTATGGAAAAATATAGAAAAACTCGACCTAAAATGGGAGGGGCCATATTCCGTGATCAAGGTGTCCAAGCACAATGCTTATCGATTGGCAGACATGAATGGCAATGAGCTCCCTTGATCGTGGAACACAGTAAATTTGAAGAAATTCTATGTATGAAGAGAGTTCTAGTCTCCACTATATTGTGTCACATTAATAAAGTTGCTCGTATTTCCTTAACTATATGCTCGTATTAATCGCTCAACGTTGACCCCATAGTTGACCAAAAAAATATTTCTAGCCAAGACAATTAGGTTTATTAGCTACAATAAGCAAACAAGTTAATAGTTTGTAGTTGACCCCGCAATTGATGAAAAATTGGCTTTTAGTTGATATATTCATGCTTATTAGCCATAGTAAATAAACAAGTTAGCCACTCACAGTTGATCCTGTAGTTAGCCAAAAAAAATCAACTTCTAGCCGAGACATTCAGCTTCATTAGACATGGTGAATAAATGAGTTACATGTTCATAGTTGACTCTATAGTTGGCCAAAAATTGGCTTCAGGCAACAAAATCAAAATCACGTAACCCAACTATGAACAAAGGAGTCGGCATGTAGTCGAACCCATTAAATTAACAATGCAACTTGGCAATTGAAAATGAGCCTATGTAACTCATGCACTAAAAACATTAATAATATGGTCGATGACAGACTTAGTATGGATATCATTCACTTCATCATCTAGAGTACGATCTAAATTAACCTTGAAGTCGAAGATAGATAATATCGCACATCTAATTTCAAATGCCCTAGATTGATATAAATGTTTGGTATCAATTCCAATATTTTTACATCGATTGATTTTTAAGTCAGCCACGAACTTGTTTAATTCTACCATTAAGGGATTATCTTACATGATTCATCCTTCAAGGTTGAATTGTTTGTGTTATCATTTATTAACAATTGGCATTCAACCTCAAAGAAAATATTAAAACAAAGACCAAGTCACATCCACATCGATGAACTAAAATTAAAATTTCATAAATTTATATAATCCATTAACAAAGCAATCATTCAAAAACTTGCTTAAGATTATTACAAAAGTATGCCTCACAGGGCAACCAGAAACATAAAGCCTTCAACTTCTAAGGTTACTCAGTTCAGCCCCTTTAGCTAGTGCAGAGCTCCTTTCATCTTATTTTAGGCATCGAGTGGGTCTTGCTTCATCGACCAGAAAGGGTGTGCACCAGGTGGAAAGTAGTTTGCCACATTGACCTTGCCATCCCTGATGTCGAAAGCAAAATTGTTGGCAAAGTTAAACTCGATGGTTACTGCCTCGACCCTTGCTTGATGAACATGGACAACTACAGGCGTAAAAAATGGCCCTTTTACTGGAGCAGCCTTGTTGGGGCATAACCCCTCTATAGGAGCACTATCCAATGGATACTTACACAGTTGTTCATCCAGCGTATAGCTCAAGTACTCTTTATCCTCCACTCGAAAGGTGTAGCTAAGAAATTCTAGTTGCTCTACGACTTTATTAAATATATCTTTAGCATTATCGAGGTAGAAGACAACACTCACATTCATAAAGGCAGAGGTTAGCATAAATTGTTAGACGGCCTCATGTTGAACGTTGGGCAACATCTTACCAAACTCACATCGAGCAAATTGTAAGGCAGACACATATCTCTGGGCTTTACCATTGTCATATTAGGATTGCGCTGAAACTTGTGCTTTTTTAGGAGCTTCTCAGTTGTGCTCCTTTCTTTTACAGTAATCATCAACTCGACATCTTTTGCCTCGAGTTGCGTATCCCTCTCCTATAGCTGCTTAGTTAACTGCTCGACCTTCGCTTTGGTAGACTCAAACTCAGTTTTGGTCATCTCCATTTCTCATTGCCTCTCCTACAGCACATCCCACTAGTTGAGAGCCAGCTCTAGCCTTCGGAACATATGGTAGCCCAGTTGACTAACCTGTAACAGCAATGGCTTAGTTTGATATGAAAGAGACAATGAGTTAATTAATAAAATATATTACTCAACCAGAATCTTACTATATTAGCATGATAAGCTAAGGCCTTCATCGTGGCACCCTAGCTTATTTCAATTATTTTTGCGCTGGTTGGACGAAAGCTATCAGCACCTTCCTCAGTAGGGACCCAATCTTCCCTGATGTCATCATTGACATTAAATTATAGATTGCCAGTTTGGTCCTAAAATACAAACAAGGCAACTTTGTCAGATCAAACCTCTCGTTATCCTCTTGCTGTTCCATGAGGTTGAAACCCGTTGGGTTAGTGGGCTCCCTAGCCCACCTTTTTCTTTATCATACTCCGTTCTCTTCTGGGTTGGACTCACTTGCTTAACTACAGGCCTTTTTTGTCAAGCAGATGGGCTACTACTTGAGGAAACCTTTGGTCAAGAAGAAAGAGCAATAGTAATCAGATGGGTCAATAGTAATCAGATGGGTGGCAATTGGCGTGACCACCTATTATCAAGCCCCCACACCCTTACGATGAACAAAGGCTTGAGCACATGTTTGACTCATTATTTCTTCTTGATTTACAAGACAATAAAAGTAAAACATGTAAGACTCAACTAAATAGTAGAGATGTGACAACTAAGAGAAACACATGTAAACATTTATCTAATTAAGCATTCCCATACAAGTCGGGCTGAGCCGGCAACAAGCCTGTCGGCACAAGATTTCTCTCCTTTATATAACCTGATGTCTCCATCTACCTAAACTCGACTAAGTCTCGTATAAAAGTGTTGGGCTAGATTAGGGTTTCGTTTCCAAGCATCTTAATATGTCCTCGCATCCAACCCCTAGGAATGTCAAAATCACCACCTTCAGGAGATCAAATGTAAAGGTATCAAGTTTTCCATTTTTGGCCAAAAGACAAGGGCGAGGTCACCAAAAATTTTCAATGTGGTTGAGCAGTTAAATAGTAAAAGATCAACTCCTCACTACTCCTCGACTTTCAAGACATGGGAAGGTAAAAGAGGTTGCTAAAATTGGTAAAACTAGGAGATTGGTTATGAATATGTATCAAGACCACAGAGCTATATATGGTTAAGAAGTAGTTTGGCAAAAGTTGGGTGATACATACTTGGAGGCCCCTTAGGAATACGATTATTAATGAGCCAAGGGGAAACTTAAAGCTACACCTAAAGTCATCTTCGAACATTGTAATGCATCTAGTAGGTGGTTGATGCATCCTACCCCTAGGCCTTAGTCAATTCATAGTCTTGGGGAATATGGTATACTTGCCTAAGGATATTCAGGTCCACCTCGATCACCACCAACCTAATCTCACTATAGTGATCAAGGGTAAATAGTTGACCATAAGATATTGGAGGCTCACTCAGCCCAGTCTCGACCCTAGTGACAACCTGTTCATCATTAGAACTACTGAAGATCGAGCTATCACTTAATGAGTTATCAAACCCACTAGTCGAGTTATTCCCACCACTAATCGAAACCCCATTTGACCTAGTCACCTCGCTATCACTCCCTAGAATACTCTCATTATTGCTAAAAACCCTCAGCATAGCTGCTATTGTATTATATTTAAGATTACAGAGCAAAACACACTCAAAGGTATGGAAGCACTTATGTGGTTTCAGTGCCTCGAAGCAAAACGCTGAATGCGGTAAATTACTGTGCTTGATCTCATGCAAATCTATAAATGTAAAAATGAGGACTTTCATCATGCTTATTTATAGCACTCAACGTGTGGAACCCCAAACTATAGCAATTATTGCACAATTGTCACTTGGTGCTTCATATGACCTAATGCAACAGATGCATTAAATGTGCAAAACCTAGTCAACCTTGTAAAACCCTCGTCAACTCTGTTAAACTTTGGTAATTTTTTGCTGAGCCCTAGTCAATCATTTCCAACCATTAACCAGCAAATTAGCTACTCCACATTTCTTCTTGTTGACGTTCTTGATCAGAACTCGAGAGTGGGAGGAACTAATGATATGGGATGGTTCAATATGCTCAGTTTAATAATACTCGATTAAAACAAAAGCTAGACTGACACATCTCAAGCAGCCCATCTGGCCTAAAGCCCAACTCATCTTGGACTAAACAGACACTCGACCTCTGGATTCCCAACTGTTGTGGCAGGTATTAGCGTTCCTTGCTCTATTAGATTATGGTTGATAACTTTCACAGTATGGCCTTAGCTATTTGACCGTAATGTCATAGCCTCGACCACGTTGTACCTCGATGATTAGGACCCTAGGAGATGTTCCATAAAGGTATTTGTCTTGACTATAGAGATTGGGGAAAGACGATAACCCCTCAATTGCATTGAATGCCCTGCCAGGCAGCATGCCACTGCATTAATGGTGCGTGCCACCAATAGTACTATCTTTTGCAGTCATGTCAAACTAGGGCATACCTCTAGTGTACCACATTGTTCTAAGTAGTTGGAGGTAGCCCCACTTGGAACATTACATAAGCTAAATAAAACTAGAAGGTCTTTAAGCGAGGACAATGGACCTTCTCACACATTATAAGCATCAAAGATATATCGACCACCATGGGAAGGCTATAAATATCCTCATTCCAGCCTTTAACAAAGTATGCACATTATCACCTTAAGCTTCTACTCCATTGCTCTTTTACCCGATTGATTCACTAACTTAAGCATTGGAGTGCCTTAACTAAAGGCACATCGACTAGCCTAATGTTTGCTATTGGTTGCAGGACTCGACCCTAAAAACACCTCAAGTATATTCCTCAACCTACGATTTGGTCAACTTCATTAGATTTCAGCCCATTATACACTTGAGCAAAATCCACCCTCATCGCACATAATCTGTCAGAATTATATTTTGGGGAGGGGTGGGGAAGGGGTAAAGTGTTCCAATAATTCTAAGTTAAAGGGGTGAAGTGCCTTTTAATTATTTTTTAGGAATAACGTGCCAAAACAATTAAATTTGGAGGAATAAAGTATCATTTACCCTTTTAATTATTTACACACACATGCACATAAATGAATTGTTAGGGAATTCCAATATCACTAAATAAATTAGCCACTCGACACTTTATACATACATTTAGAAAATAGTTTGTTTCATTAAGCACACATAACTAAATTAAGAAATTATTTTTCACAAAATTTCACAAATTAGTCTATAAAATTATTTTCTACTTTAAATTCTCTATTCCATTTTATATTTTATCTCTTATTTCAATGTACCGTGTATATGTTAAGTATATTTAATTTTTAATTAATTATTTTTATAGATAAATATTTAATATACGTATTATATATCTATATAATAAAATATGAGATGAAAGATGTAGTAGAACAGAAAATCTAAATTGATTATTTACATCATATACTTACAACATTCTTAATAACATACCAAAATAAGAAATAATAATAGAAAAAGGGAAATAGCAACAAGACTGACTAGCGAGACAGAGATCCACGCGAACATCGGGTGCTGTGCCTTTCCACCGAAATTACTGAAAAAGACCCCGCCATTATCTGACAATTACTTTCCACTCTCACAGCTTCGAAACACTTTCTTCTATCCCACTCGCACTCTTCACACTCCACTGGCACTTATACACACTTCACTTCCAAAACACACACACAAAATCTTCTTCCAATCTACGCAACGTACTAGCATTTCAATTCTGGGCTTGTCCGGAAAAAGAGAAGAAAAAGGACGGGAGAAAGAATTTCGCTCAGTTTTTTTTTTTTGTTGAGTTTTATTGTTTATTTATTTTTATTGAATAAAAATGTCAATCAAGAGTGAATCAGCTACGCCGCCGCCGAGGATCGGGAAGATCGGTCCGTACACGGTGTTTGTGACGCCTCCCGCCACACCAAATCCAAGCCCCAAACAGGAATCTCCGAGTGAAACCGCCCCGGTTCAGTTTCAAGCCCAGACGCCGGTGCAGCTTCCTTCCCTTCCCCCGGTAATGGCCCCGCCTGCGCAGGTCTATAAAGAAAAACCTTCTTTTTCCTTCTTCTGGGACGCGGTTGCCAAGGTTCAAAATGGTATCTTTTATTGACTCCCTCTCTTTTATTTTATATATTTTATTTATTTCCGTTAAATGTTGAAATTGTTAAAATTTAGCAGGATGCTTTTTTTGTATTTGTATTTTTGTGTAAAATATGGTTTTTGAGAGGGAAGAAATTTTTAAATCTATTTTATTTATTTATATTGGTTAAGCAGCGCATGCGAGTTTGGACGAGCATGTGGCACATTGGTTTGGCTTGAATCAGTCAAAGTATCAGTGGGCATTGGATGATTACTATGAAAGCAATGGAAAGGTGAGATTTTTTTTTAATTTTTTAATTTTTTGCCCCTCTATATTGATGATTTTTATCGGCTAGTACTCCAATTTTTCCTTTTATATTTACCCAAAATTGATTTGCCCTTTTCTTATTTTTAGTATTCTTTTCTAGTTGCCATTGCATTTGTAGGGTATTTCCTTTTACCATTCTTCTTGCTTCTTTGTGCGGGCATGGTTTACTTTTGAATGAGCAAGTGTTTAAACATATACAAGTTACGAGGCTTTGTGTTTGGTATGAAAGTCATTAGATGTAAAAATTTTAGATTACAATTCCTCTTTGTTCTGAAGGATTAAGCCTGGCGGAGATGTGGTTAGATAAGGGTGTTTTGCCATTTTGATGAAGGGCAGCTTAGCTAAGAAAAAGGAGTGAAATTTGTTCACTTCTCCACTTCATGTTCATTTTGTAGAAAATCAGAAAACAAGAAACCATTGCTTAGTAAAATGGGTGAAAAGAAGTTGTTAAAAGCTAATAGCATTGGAGATGACAATAGCCTATAGTTATATGATGTAAACCATGTCCTTATGGAAGCTAGTTGCATTGAAGATGATAAGAGCCTGGTTATAGGATGTAAGAGATGCCCTTTTGGATGCATAAGTCTTATTCACATGTATGTACCTAATAATAGATTCTCTCTTGCGGGGAGATAAATGGTTCTCCGATGCAGCATACAGTAGACAGCACCTTGTGAGCAGATTTTGGCGTGTGTCTACCAGAGTTTGTGCAGGCTTGTCCCAATGTTTTGACACGTGTTGCATCTTTTTAAATTTTTTAAGTTTATTACACATTTTCTTTTCTTTTTGGTCGGATTTCATCTTTTCAAACTTCATTTTCTTAATCTTGGCTGGAGCTCTACATGTTGGTGCAGTCACAGCCCTGGCAGTGGGATGGACGGGCATGGGATCTTATTGAGTAAAATAAGAAGCATTAGTGTCAAATGTGAAAAGAAAAACAAATGGAGAAAGAGGGAAAGAAAATGACTGGGAGATAGAACACATTTGTCTCACACTTCTCATCCAATTTCGACCCAAGCAAAGAAAACATAGGATTTTCTTTTAAATTTTTATTATGTTTTTGGGTTTTCTTTTTTGGGGTGGGCGGTGGGGGCAATGGTTTCCTAAATATGCTTGCAACAGTTGTTTTCTTTGAAAGGCTGCATAGGGTTAGTGATGCAAATAAAAGGTGGGGTGTGGAAAATGGATGCCCAACATGAGCATTTGGATGGAAGGAATTGAAATTTTAGCAGGTTATAGGTATTGATGGCCTAAAAATGATCCTGTCGTGTTTAAGTTGGTATGCAATAATATTGGATAAACTAATAAATGGAAGTAGCTTAAGTGTAAGAGGGTTAATGTTTAAAGATCCCAGTGCCACAATTCCTTGAAGTTGCTCATGTTGGTCGTCCGTTTAGAAAAGGGACACATGAAATGGGCTTGAACGGCAAGATTGATGTGTGTTTCATTAGGATGAACTCCAATTCAAATTCTGTCAGTTCTTGTTTTGTTATGATTGCCATTTAAAATTCCAAGTACTCTACAAATAAATTGGTCATCTTTTTCCTGATGCGTGAACTGCAGAATCAGACGGAGGCAAAACCACAGGTTAAACCCAGCAAAATACAGAATGTGTAGCTTGCTTACGAGCAAGTATGAGATTTTTATCAAAATTTCTTCTTCTTCCTTGCCTTCTGTTTCTTGTAACTTTTAGTAAGCTTGGATGCCTCCAGCTTTCAGATTTTTCTTTCAAGGGGGAACAACTGCAGAAGCCCTTTACGGGTATTTCACTTCTAAATTTGGAAATACCAAATCACAGAGCATCTACAGTTTCGTCACAAATTTCTTCTCATGTTACTAGTCTACATTGTTTTAGCTGACCTTGTAGCTAACCTGTTTATCCCATTACCCCTGTAACCCCTTGTCATCTCCCCCGCCAAGCTTTTTGTTAGTATCTGCAGCTGAGCAAACTATATCGAGTTGCAAACTTGCATATTAGTCATATCGAATGTTGTTTTCATGTTTGTACTAATATTTGATGCAAATTTTAACAACATTTTGCAATATTTAAGTTGTAACTCCAGATGTGGAATCAAGAGCCTATCTTTGTTCAGTTTTGAATTGCACGGTTGATATTCTCTTGTTGAAGAAAATGTATTTCTGCTCTGAATTTGTAAGGATCTTGTTCTGAATTTTTTAACGTTGCCTTAATTCCAAGCAACATGTGAAATTTGTTTCTCTGTCTGTTTCCTTTGGACAAACCTTTGATGGATCCACTTTTGGTTGGATTCATGCTGTGCGGAATATAAATACAAATAACTATTGGACCCAATATTGCACAGAATAGAATTGACGTCTCCTAGCAGCAGATTTTGATGTACTTGGTAATGGTGGTGCACCTGGTCTGGGGTATTGTTCATTTGAGCCGGTTATTGAATTGTTGCAGTTGATGCTTGATGTTCGAGCTTGAAGATAAGGAAAAGAACTTACAAAAGCGGGTTTTTATGATTCAATAAAAAATCAGACTTATTTAAATATCCCCTTTGGGCTATTTCTTGAAAAAGGTGCTTAATTTAATGGACTTGTTTAAATTTTAGCGTATAAAATTAAGATTATTTACAAATTCTCTTGATGTAGCATATCTATTTAATTATTTCACCTATTCTATTAAAAAAATTATGTAAAATAGAGGTAAAATAATATGGTTTGAAAAACAAGACAAAGTAGAACTTATTTTCTCCATTAATTTTCTGGTTGTGTTTGGATTTGCTTTGCCAGGGCATTTCTCGCCTGGGCAAAATAAATCCAAACATGTTTTGATGTTTAAGGTTCTAATCCAACGTATCCCTCAAAATGAAATTCAAAACCTCATAATGCTTTCTCCCACTCATTATTACTTATCTCATAATCATCACCTAATTATTACACAAATATAATATATATATATATATATATATATTTTCCGCTCGTCCTATCTATACATAAAAAAATAATTTTTAAATCTCATCATCTCCCTCGTTAGCTTCATAGAAACTAATTGATTTAACAATTATAATAAAAAATATTCTCCAAAATGAAAAAAAACCATGAAATTGATACCAAAATGAATATTTCAAAATATAAATGAATACATATCACATTTTTCCCATCCATTTTCCAACACATTTCTCTAAAACATTCTCCAAAACGTACATAAAACAAATCCAAATATAGTTAGTTATCTTCACCTTTAATAGAAAATCAATTTTTTCCATTTATATTTCTCCTAATCTTTCTTTCTCACAACTTTTCCACATTATGAAAAGAGCAAAAGACGCTGTAGTATCCCTCTAAAAAGGGCAAAAGAATTCCTTCTATACACAGATCAAGAATGGCTAATTAGTAAGGTAATAGAATAATTCAACACCATATAATTAACAAAAGAACAGTCAGAATAAAGGCCTTGGCTGAATTCAAAATTGTGACCCACTAAATTTGACTTGGCCGAAAATTTTGAAACATTAAACGCTTGGACCAAACAAAAAAGCGGACGTTGTAAGAATGATTAGGTTGCAAGAGCGTGTTCTTTGACATAATTACAGTTTACTTTGAAGTTTAAACATGATTAGTGATCATGATGATGACAGGAAAATTGTAATGAATAGCAAGATTTACGTACGCTAGAAAACAAGCGTGAGATGATAACACTTCCCTTTCCCAACAGAAATAGAGGATTCCTAATTTAATTTGTCAATGACAAATGTAGGTATTAATCGAAGTCCCTACGATAATTTTCAAGTTTGATCTTTTTCATAATTTTGGTTGTGATGTTTGTTTCGAGTAGAAGCTAGAACAACTTAGAAGTAGCCTATAAATTAAGTTTCATACGATTCTTGAAAAAAATAATGGCGTTGGAGACAAAAGGAATTTGTCAACCTCCCCTCATCTACAAGATTAGGAACAAGAACTGAAGAAGAATTGAATTGCAGTCCCATCCAAAAAAACTTGATCTACTTAACAAGTATTGAAAGGGAAGACGAGAGAATTAATAGTTGAAGTCTGAATTTTGAAAATTTTATTGAAAATACTATTAAAGTTCAAAAAACTGGTTAAATCAAAAAGCTAAATCAAGTCTTGAAACTCCATCCACAGACTAGCAAGTTGTCAATATAAAAAGAAAACACAATAGACAGAAGTTTCTTACTCTGCATTCAAATCCGTCTACTAATTCCACTGTATGGAAGGTGTTGAAGCAGTATAATTATTAACTTCTAAAAAAAAAAAAAAATCCATCAAAACCAGACTATTCGGCACTTTATTTTGCATTACCACAACCTCTTTAAATCACAGCTAAAGGCCAATGCAGCCTCGTTAAAACACAGCTAAAGACCAATGGAATTGAGAAGGAGCTCTGGTAGCTGAATGTGTCCGGTGATATAGCTAGCCATTGTTACACGTTTCAATAGAAAGAACATCTCTCTAGTGCTGACTAAATGGAACATGGCTGGGTGATGTACAAACGAACAAACACAACTCTACCACAAACCAGAGACTTAGTCATTAACAGTGGTCATGCACCAAATTTAACGCTAATATCATCAGAGCTTGAAACGAAACCACATAAACCACAATATTTGATGGTAATCTAGCTAAATGACTTTCACATACAAGTGAAAGCTGCTTCCTCCCAAGTCTTTTTGCCTCTATTTGGAATCTCTACTGCAGAGATAATAAAGATATCATTGCCTTGGCCTTAAAAGTATCAGCTATCATCAATGCATTTTTACAAATTTCCATCATTGTCCCTCCAGAAGTAAGTTCACGTTGTCTACACCCAAGAAAAACCAATCCAAAAAATTTCAGAATCCCAGGTGGAACTCAGCCTATTTAAGGTTCAAAAGAGAACATAGAATAGAAGCTCCTCACTCAGTGTCAACAACTCAGTCTCATTAATGGAAACTAACAAGTGTTCCACTCATTGGAAGAACATTCTACATGAAGCAGTCTTATAATTACCAACAAATTTCAAACCCCAACATCTGGAACATACTCAAAGATAACAAACAGGCAAGGAGATTCACTTTAATGCGTCCGTCTATAGAGAAACAAAATCAACTCATGCTAATTGTGTTCTGATTTACAGACATATTGCTCCCAGGGAGACAGAGACAAAGAAACCAAAGGAAAAAGAGAAGAGTGAATTAACAGCCAAGAGCAGAGAGATATCTGTACATTGCTTGGAGTCGCCAAACATCTCTAGACAGGAGGTATGTTAGCAAAGGAGAAACCTTTGTAACCTTTGTACGCATAGTAGGCGATCCTTGTATAATAGAATCCAGGAAGGAAGAGAATTCCACCCAATATAGCAAAAAATGTCCCTGCAATACAGCATTGAATCAAAACAAATTAATAATGAGGGCAGTGGTATGGTCGGTTCAAAGAAAATAATGGTGCAAATTTTGCTGTAAAGGTGCCTCTTTGCTTGTGATCAGCCAGAAATTCTCAATTCCAATGACAGATTAGAAAATGCCAGATGAAAGGCTCAGCAATACATGGAATAAATCAAACTGTGATTTTCCCTCATCAAAAGAATTATACAATACAATGATATATGCTGCCGTGCCACAGCTATTCTGTAACTTTCAGACTTAACATGCTACAGACTTTGTCTGAAACTCCCTCACTCAACCAGCAATAGAATAGGGTGAAAAACAGAATACTGGCAAGGCTAATTTATATAAATATAGCCAAAAAATAAAAAAATTAACAAAAAGTACCATGGCTGGAAAAGTTTTAGCAAAGTATGATAAAGTGTGGTTTATAGCCACGCCTTTGATTTATCTTTATATATATATACTCCAAATTAAGAGGTGTGGCTTCTCTTAATTTTCTGCTTCTTTTTTAAAATACCACAAGAGGCATGACTACAAGCCAAGCTTCTTCTTGGCATTATTCTTTCTATATTATAACAATCGAAAACACAAGAGGCGTTGCTACAATCCATGTCTCTTGTTGATTAATTATTTTTTTTAAATAAAAAGCTGAAAATTTTAAATATCAAATATAAAATCGAAACTGGCATATAGATGCACCTAAAAATAGAAATGAGGAAAAAAAAAAGAAAAAGAAAAAGAAAAAAACTAATCATTTCACAAGATTAGTCATTCTGAAATTAAATGACTACTCTTTTGAAATGACAAAAAATTGACTCATTGGGAAGGAAAATTTTTCTTTCCAATGCGTCAGTTTTTTATCTTTTCAGAAGAGTAGTCATTCATTTTAGAATGACTAATCTTCTGAAATGACTAATTTTTTTTTTTTGGCCTCATTTCTATTTTTAGAGGTATGCCTACATGCTAATTTCGATTTTATATTTGATATTTAAATTTTTTAATTTTTTATTAAAAAAAATAAACCAACAAGAGGCGTGGATTGTAGCCACGCCTCTTGTGTTTTCGATTGTTATAATATAGGAAAATAAATGCTAACAAGAGGTGTGGCTTACAACCATGCTTCTAATGATATTTAAAAAAAGAAAAAAGAAGTGAAAAATTAAGAGGCATGGCTTCTTAATTTGGAGTTGAAAAAAAAAAGAAAAGATAATCAAAGGTGTGGCTACAAGCCACATTTTACTATATTTTTCTAAAACTTTCTCAGCCACTATATTTTTATAATTTTCTTTTTACTATATTTATATAAATTAGCCCACTTGCAACATCATAGCAAAAGAAAGAACGCAGACAAGTAGCTTTAGCACTGAAGGCACTGAAGACTATCAGTTGATTGATAGTGGTAGTAAATACAACTTCTTTTTCAATAATTACATAAAAAAAGCATGGTATCCAAATGCATAGTATTTGACGTAAAACCATTCTAGTGTCATAGTTAGATGTCAGTCCAAGGAATAATGTGCAGAGTTCTTAACTTTCATCATATCTGTATTTCTGAAAATACATATTCAACTGAATATCTAGATTCTATAATTGACATATCCTTATAAACCTCAATATGAGCTATCAGAAAATTCTTCAAGTTCATTTGAATTTATAGGCCCAGGCCCCTCTTATTTATTTCCCTCCTTTCCCTTTTAACCCCTTCCAAATCTCTAATGTATGTTGGGATCAAGGAATTTGTTGAGGAAAAAGAGAAGGAAAATGTGAATGTACAAAAGTTAAGGCACAAAATTACATAATTTGAAGTATGGAAAAAACTTTCCTTCATGTTTTCCTCACTAGAATCCAAGATCCAAACATAGGGTAAATTTAGTGAACACCTACTCTCGACATACTTCTAAAATTGAGTGAGGCGTCCAATAAACGAGACAAACAACATGGTATGTCCGATTTTTATGGTATAAGACAATGGGAAAATTAATAATGACAGATGTTTTTCATATTATATTGCATTAAACTCAGATTAAGCAATGAAAAAACTGACATTCTCCTAATTTCTCACCTTACTTTAAATAATTTTTACAAGTATACACACTGAATTTTGACATTAAAGGACAAAATAAATGATTCAAATAAATAAAGCTCAGAAATTAAGTATGTCAAAGTACACAAAATCTAATTCATCTAGTTCTTTATTTCCAATTGTGAATTTTTTCCTCAAGAACAATTTGCTAGTATAATTTATTCACTGCGAATTTTTTTGAAATAATATCAATAATTTAAGCTTATTATTAACTGATCAAAGGCCCAAAAAATCCCAATTAATAACCAATAATACCAACAAACCAACCTTGCCCTCTCACCACCACCATAAACCCCCAAATGCCAGAAAATAGATCTTCAAGAAACTCAGAACAGCTCAAAATTGCCCAAAAAAGTAAAACTGAGCTAAGGGGAAACAAAAGACAACGGCGGAGGGAAAAACGGTAAATTTTGAGAAAAAGAAATACCGTGAGCGCGGTCGCCACCGACTTTATTGACGGCCATGATAATGCCGAGGACGATTCCGAGGGCGCCGAAAACGAGAAGCGCAACCGCGAGGGCTATCTCCTTGATGGGGGGCTTGTTGTTGACGGTGTACGAGGTTTCCATCATTATATCCTCGTCCGATATCGAGAAGGCATGATCTACATACGCCATTGGTTCTTTCTACAAATTCTTTCGATGGGTGTTTCTTTCTTTTCCTTTAATCTTTTCTTCTGGGTTCCAAGAATAGTCGTAGATCTGGAGGAGAAAAATAGATTGGGGGAAATGGAGAAAAAGATTTATGCTATGCTTGAGGAAATGGAAAACGGAGTGACGCTATGCTTGACGAAATAAACACTGACAAAACCGTGGACGATACGGCGCTCAGGGAGAACAGAGTTGAATTTTATAGTAGGAATTTTTAATGAATTTGTTGGACTTCTTCAATTTTTTTATTTTCTCTCTCTTTTTGAAGAAAAATCAAAAGTCTATGTTGGGAAAATATTTAGGAACATATGGAAATTACAATTTTCAAAAAATTGGTGCCATCAATACATGGATATAAACAAAAAATAATATAAATTATAAACATGGAATATTATATTTTTTTAAAAAATTTAAAAACACAGTGAGGATCAATATACGAACACAATATAATTTATATAAATAAAAAGAGGCAATATTTCTTAAAAATTTAGTTCACAGCATGGAAATATACAAATTATAGACATGAGATGTAATATTTTTTTAGAAAACTTTAAGACACAATATGATTTTAAAACGATCATTAAATATGCATAAGTATTTACGTATTATGTAATTAATTTGGTAGGATTAAGTTTCTTTTTTTTAGCTTTGGAGTAATTATAATTCATTTATTAAAATAATCTCGCATTAATTATTACCAAACTTTTTCGAAAGTGGGAGGACAGTTAAAAGTAGTCTTTATATTACGTCCCAACATTGGATGAAGTCAGCCACCTTATCCATTAGTAGGGACGGCTAGTTAATAATGTTTTCTAATAATGCCACATAAAACTAATTTGTATAACCTCAATTCGAATAAATTTTTCAAAAGTTTATGTTAGCTTTTTTTATCTTATTCCATTTTTGTCAATTAAATGTGTTTTAAGAATGTAAAGTTGCTTTCATCTATATGATTAATTTTACATTAGAATTGATTTTAATTCCCAAATAAGATAATATATGCGACTGTAAAAAAGAATTTTACCTTTTATACAAATAGAACAACTTGCTTAAACTAAAGAGAAAATGCTTAAGTACTTTTATTATTAAGTTTGTCAAGAATGATTATCAATGAAGGTTTATAATCATTGTCATCCCAGTCCTATGGATTTGCACTCTAGCTACGATCATTTCTCTTACTTTTTGCTATTAAAATGAGATTCACTCTCAATTTTAATCGAGATATTATCCTATCAACACGTACTGATTAGAAATTTTATTTTAATAAGACACTTTGAAGAGTAAGAGATAAGAAACAACTAATAAGCTATCGTACGATCTCGACTCTTTTGATGTGGGATAAAATCTAGTATAATAATAGCTCATGTCAAATGGCTTGTGAAGAGTTATATGACCGCTGTTAAACGGCTCCAAAATAATGTGGGTCCTCAAATAAGGTAAAAAATGCAAGTGAAAAAAGAAATTCTTCCCCATTATATGAATAGAACAACGCTCAGAACTTGAGAGAAAATGCTTATTGTAGACACCTTTTGTTTGCATATTGTCGAATGAAGATCTAATGACTACCACTCCTTGAGTGAAGGGAGGTTTGTTTTGGTTACTCATTTTGTTCAGCGTCTGTTGTAGTCGGCATTTTGCAAGACCTCCCCTTCTTTTACTTCTTCTTGCTCATCCAGTCCCCTGCTAATTAATTTGCTAATGTGTCTAAAATGAATACAAATTAGTATTTATAGAAGATAGGAAAAAGAATACAATGCTAAAGTCAGTGCTCTAAAATGATCCTTGGGTGGATTTTAAGTTTTAGTTGTTAATTATACCCAACGATCGTTTAATTGACGTTTACAATGCAACAAGGTAGTAGTGCTACATAAACAAAAAAATAAAATTATTGTACTAGTACAGGTAGACATGCAAAAATCATAAATTGCATAAAAAAATTTTGCTCACAGTTGCATGAGCACTGGCAGCTCAATGAGGGTGTGAATGCTTCATTCCAAATTCTCCATCTGCTGTTTATATTTTATATATTTATGAATTGTAGCCGTCCCAGTAGAAGACATGTGGAGGGCTGTCCTACTCCATGTCCGTTTTTAACTACACACTATCTCAGTCGAAACAACTAGCAACACTTTGAATTGTTCGATGATCCCACTTTTTCCAGTTTCGATTACATCCATGTTGCAGTAATCCCACTGGAACAAGAAAGAAAGATTGCGAGAACAACAAAAGGATAAGAAAACTGCATCGGCAGAATAGCTTCGGATGCATGCAGTGCCAGAAAGACAAAGGCCTTTGCTTGTTATTCTGGGATTTTTGATGAGAAATATGCCCCGTTTAGCACTTGAAGGTATCCATTCTAACTGGATCTTTTTCTTTTTCTTTTTCCCCCCATTTTTGCATAGCAATTTCCATTGTAACTCGTTTCTCTGTTTGTATCTTGGTGGCTATGGTCTTGTTGGGAGAAGTTATTTACAAAGTCATACTAAGTGATCTGCATTCTGGGACTTGTTCTCATACTGTTTGATAAATTGAGGCTTAGAAATGTTCAAATTATGGTGATGAATGTCGATGCTCGATTGAAGAACCAAATTTCAAGTGTCAAAATCTGATGATTATAGGAATTGAATTTTCAACACTATGGTTTCTTTTAGTGATTGTATCTCCAAAATTGTCCTGTTGTATTGAAGAGAACAACTTTTTGTTCTTAGACCATTGAGAATGGATTTGAAAAGGAATAATTGTCCAAACAAGAATTTTCCTATAACTATGGATTTCAATTCATCAAGACAGTTTGGACAATGGTAGAAACCTATTTCTTGCAATCTTTTAATTTGTGCTGTAGCATCACCTAGTCGTCACAGTAATGGCTTCTCAACTCGAATCTTTTTTGTCTTTTCCAAGCAAAGTGGTGTATTCATATAGATTTTCATGTGCATATAGCTCTCATTTTGCTCATTATTGACATTCTAAGTTAATGCAGTGAAGCCTCCATTAGCTTCGCTTGATATGCAGAGTTCCATACCTAGGCAGCCTTCACCAGCTCTGTTGTTTTTACTTGGGGGAATAATACTAATCCTCATTCTGCTGGTCCTGATATTTGTCTTCTGGAAAGTTATCAAACCAACAAAATTGAAAATGTTCATTGCTTGGACAATGAAGCGACCAGGTTGTGGATTTGAAAATGTTATGAGAACTGAGAGTGATTAATTGAAGCATTGTCATACCATGGTCTAATTTTAATCTATTGCAGTATCAAAAGATTTCCTAAGTGGCCATCTTCGGACAATAAGCCATTTCAACTTCCAGACATTGAAGAAGGCAACCAAGAATTTCCACCAGAATAATCTGCTCGGCAGAGGTGGATTTGGGCCTGTCTACTTGGTAAATATTTGAATATAATAGAATTTATCCATTTAGGATGCAGAGGTATTAGAATATCTTTCTTTTTCTGTTTTTAATAGGGGAAGTTAGGTGATGGAAGGTTGGTTGCGGTAAAGAAGCTGTCACTTGATAAATCACAACAAGGTGAATCAGAATTCCTTGCTGAGGTTAGGATGATCACAAGTATACAGCACAAGAATCTGGTCCGCCTTCTTGGGTGTTGCTCAGATGGAGCTCAACGGCTGCTTGTGTATGAGTATATAAAGAATAGGAGTTTAGACCATATCATTTACGGTATTATTTTTCTTTCTCATTATACATTTCGGTTTGTGCTTAATGGTGAAGTTCTTTTAGCTTCATTCTATCATATCACCTAATGGCGGAACAAAATCCACCTGGCAAGAATTCAAGCCAATTGCATGAAATGAAAAAAGAATCCTAAATGACTTTATCTGACTAGGATCCTTGTTTGTCTACCGTGTGATGCAGGGAAAAGTGATATATTTTTAAACTGGGGGACTCGATTCCAAATAATACTTGGGATTGCTCGAGGTTTGCAATATCTGCATGAAGATTCGTACATCAGAATTGTACACAGGGATATTAAAGCAAGTAACATTCTCCTGGATGACAAATTTCAACCTAGGATTGGAGACTTTGGCCTGGCCAGGTTTTTCCCTGAAGATCAAGCTTATCTCAGCACCAAATTTGCCGGAACCTTGTAAGTTCTCTCTATATAAGTAAAATATAGCACACAATCTTCGCAGAACCTACCACAGTTTTGGCAGTTCAACTCAAATAAGAATTACTAAAGAATTGGCAGAAAATAAGTTGGTTACAATGAAGACAAACTGTTGTGATTGTGTCAACCAAAGATTTATCTTCATATTTTCCATTACCATCCAGAAAACTAGGAATTTAGGACACATTCATAACCATAAATCTTTGCAATTCCTTCTGACAGAGGTTATACTGCACCAGAATATGCCATTCGAGGGGAACTGTCTGAAAAGGCTGACATATACAGTTTTGGAGTTCTAGTGCTTGAAATTATTAGCTGCAGGAAAAATACGGACCTCACGTTGCCATCAGAAATGCAATACCTTCCTGAATATGTAGGCCTCTCATCCTTTCCCCAACTTCTTGATTTTGTTTCAAATCAACCAATGAATTTCACCAATCTACTTTCTATGATCGATTTTCCACAAGGCCTGGAAGCTATATGAGAGGTCTATGTTGATTGATCTCATTGATCCAAGAATGCGAGAAGATGGGTTTGTCGAGAAATATGTCTTGCAGGCAGCTCATGTAGCTTTCCTCTGCCTTCAGCCTCATGCCCATCAACGGCCACCAATGTCTAAGATCGTAGCAATGCTAACATGCAAGGTTGAACTGGACGGAACACCAACTAGACCAGCATTCTTGGATCGAAAGAAAAAGAATGATGAGACAATTTCATGGGATTCAATATCAGAGCCTTACCCTTCTCCACTAAAGAGTGATTCTCCTTCCTTCCCTCGGCATCAAAAGTAAGACTTGCTAGTTAGATCTTGCATTTTAAACACGTGATAGTTAAGATCATTCTTACAGTCTCAAGGATTTGCTAGCAATATTCTCAAACTCTTTACATTCATGCCTTCTTTCCAGATGGGATGAAAGTTATAATTCTTTATATGTTCATTTGACAATTTAGTACATTCAGAAAATCCTGCATGTGTTATGTAGATGAATAAACTCACATGCTGATAATTATCCTTTTTCTCAGTTCCACCTTATTCAAATTTAAGATTATTTAACTGTACATATATCCGGATATAAGGAATTTTATGAAACTCTGGCTACTGATAAAGTTTGCGCATTGGTGTTTGCTACTACCGTTTCTTTATATGCTTGCTCGGCTTTATTGCTGTGATTGGTGAAAAACATAATTGATAAACCAACAAACTTCAGGATATAATATGTTTGAGTGAATTGCTGGTAACTCCTGGCTGTCAAGGCAGCAAACTAGTAAATTCTCCGCTCTTGAGTTTCATTGTTTATGTTACTCAAGGATGTGCCTCATATGTTGCACCAGGGGTTTTTTGTAATGTGAATTGAGTTTAGATCACTGATAACCATTAATTACAGCAATAATGATGATCAGATTTGTTATCAGACATAGAAGTTTAGTTATAGTAAGGTATTATCTTGTTGGCAGGTATAGATGAGAGATTTTGTCATTAGAAAAGGCATCTAAAAAGGAGATTAAGGTTGAGAGAGTATCTTATATTTAAGTCTTATTTCCTCGATTTTTCAAAATGGGACAAAGACCAATATTATTATAGCCCCCATTCAAAGGGAATGAAACTTGAATGTAAGATCTCTTTTTTGCGCTTCCTTCAACGCGCCCATTTTTAAGTAGAAAATTCCCCACAACAATGCATGTTGACAAAACAATATTTTGAAATAGTTGGGTCCTTATATCAATAATATGAATTTACTAATCAGATTTATATATGATCAGTTCACTTATGACCATTGGATTACCTTATCTAATGATGATGGATAACGATCATGGATGAACCATCAGTTTAACCAACAATCATCATCGATAAACCAGCAGAAACATGAATTTCCCAACTCATAAGCTAGAACTTGTGTACTATCTCAATTATGCTTTGTCCTTCATATAATAAGCTCCCCCCATAATTCAAATATTTTCACCAAAAATTAAATCTTTCAATTGCTACTGAAACCTAAATATTGTCACGTTATTTTTTTTTAAATTTTAATTGGATGTTAGGGAATGAAACTCGTGTCAATATTATGTCATTAATCATAAAATTAAATAATGAATTATTATATATAAAGAAATTTCATAATATATAAATATAATTAATTTGATAACTGTGCCAAATAGAAATGAAAGAAAAATCGTATGAACTTATTCCAACAAGCTTGAAATGGCAATTGACAGTGACTTTTGTGAGAAAAAGTGGGGCAAACAAGTGTTGCATGCATGGAATGGGTGATTGCTGCAACCCAGAGTCTCAAAAGTTTTTTTTGCCCTTCACTTTTGGTTGGGAAAAAAAGACAGCATTCAATTTTTCTGTACATCTGTTGATGCATCTCAATTCAATGCCATTGCCTATATATGGGAAACTGTCCCATCAACCCATAATTAATAACGGATCAAAACACATATTCTAGCAACATCGGATTTGACCGAATTAAAATAAATCATATGATAATTGAAATAATAAGTTTATAGTTTAGTTATATTTGTTGTGAGATTAGTGTGCAGTTTAAGTACAAGTACATTAACAATTGCCACATGATGTAATAACACTTGTTATATAATTTGTTGATTTTGGTTAAAATCTGATTTGAAAGTTAATTTTATCACAATCTTTCACTGATTATAAAGATTTGACAGGACAATTTTATAGAGATAAAACACTTTCTCATACGTATAGACATAAGTATACTTATATTTACCTTGCAGTTGATCAGTCTTTTTTAAAAATTAAATAATCATGAATAATTCTACCATTTTGTGCTGCACTTGATTTAGATTATCGTAAAAGCAAATAACAAGAGGAAGAATGTAAGTGACTAAAAAAAGCAATGATAAGAACATTATATGAGATGTGTTTGCAAATGACTTAGTTGATGATTGATAAATAACTTCTCTTTGCCTCCAAATTGTACGGTTCAAGGCATATATTATCTTAAACATTAATAAATGTGAAAACATGAAGAATCAAATTAAAGATAAGGATGGTGAGTGAATTAAGATTGAGGGGCCTTTTCCACACACCAAGTGTGACTCTTTAACAAATTTTATGCAGCTAAAATATGCATAATATTATTATAGGGGGCAAATGCTCGAGTCCCTTTCTTGATAGATAAAAATAAACAAAACTTCGGCACTTTCTTGATTAATACATACACAAACACAAATATATAATCTCTTCTTCACCGTTGTAGGATGGTCTAAGGATTTCAAGCTAAGCAACAGGATCCCAACAGCAGATAGAACATAAGAAACTTGTTGAATTCTGTATATATATATATATATGATCTCTTCTACCTGTTGTGCAAGGGGTTTGATCCGGTGGGAACAAGATGCTTGTTTTCGTATGCAATCTTGCTGGATGAATATCTGGCAAAATGCAGCCTAACTGAGGGCGTGTTTGGTTGTTCATTCTTGATATCAGAAGTGAGGAAAAGCTCTCTCGCCACAGCTTTTGAGCTCATCAGAAGCTGATGGTGGACAAGAACAAGTAGAAGGATAGAAAGCAGTGGTCTCATTTTGAAAAGATATTGATACAAAAGAATATGTCTTGATAATGAGTTATACTATAATAATATATACTTGAAAATGACCACCTTTGGTGGGGTGGGGGTGGGGTGGGGGTGGGGAGTGTGAGGGAGCAAAAGGAAACAAGTATTTGCAGGTTTCAAGGCATTTACTATATACAGTGGACTTCTCTGATGCATCAACATGTAACATATCAGAAAGCCTCACCAAACTGCATTAATCGCTTTTGAAATGAGAAAAGGAAACAAGGAAACAGAATGCCAACCTGGGATTGTAGTTATATAAAAGATAAATGGGAAAAATGCTTCATTCCCCCATCTGCTGCATTTGCCATTCCACCAATCTCCCCTTCTGTATCTGTGTGTCCGTGGCCGGTCCTAATTCAGGCACCTGACAATGCAGGAATTTAATAACAAAGAAAAGTTCTCCTACTAAGCAAAGGGCAAAAATTAAATATGATGTTGGTTGGTTAACATCTCCTATCCAAATATCGTCTATTTGTTGTCCACCTGAGTGAGTTGATGGTTTTTCATTTTTTGGATCGGGTTAGATTTGAACTAAATCTCGAAAAAGATACGGTTGGGATCATTAGACGGATTTCAACTAAAACCCCCTAAAATTTAAATCTATAAGATCATGACCAGACAAAGATGCAGAATAATAAATTCTTTTTTTCATTTATGCATATATGCATGTTTCGGCAGTTCATTGAGTTTATACCTCTAATCTCACACTTCATGTTTATCTTTGAGAATAATATCAACAAGTCAAATGACTATTTGACTTTTTTTTCTTTTAATTCATAGGTGTACCTTTTGTCATTCACCCTATGTTTGGACCTAGGATTTTAATGAGGAAAATGTCAAAGAATTTTTTTTTTATGCTTCAAATGATGTATTTTTATATTTTAATATTTACACAGTTACATTTTCTCATTCTTTTCCCTCACTAACTTCCTAAATCCAAACATAGCATTAGCAATTGGGATATTTTAGACAGGTGGTGACGTGAATCCATCGCTTCAAGCTTCAATGGTCCTTCAAAATAACACTATGTGTAGCTTATGAGTTACTCAATTCACAGGTCACAATCCAATTCCAAAGCTGAGTTGGGTTCGACCCACAAAAAAGATGAGGATTTAGAGTATAGGAGAGTTATTTTTTTACATACAAGGACAAATATATCTTTTAAACTTAAGAGTCACATTAAAAAAAAAGAAATTAAAATACAATACACTTGACATAGAAAAGAATCTTTTAAAAGGAAAAATTTCACTTTATTACTTTCTGGCAAAAGTACATGGATGCTCATCTACCCTTATTTATGTGAAGAACCATCATTTGCCATTGATTATATACAGCTAACCAAATTGTCTAAACCTCCTAGTACGACGGGGCCGAGGAAGAATCTTCAGAAGAATTAGACATTAGCAGAAAAAAGAATTTAAGGGAGGAGATCATGTCTTAAATATTGAGATTGCATGACCGAAGTTAATAAATCAGACTAGATTGCTGGTGACCCCATTCAACAACTAACCATTTATTGCATGTCGGTCGTGACCTTGTCCCAACGCGTTTAATTAATTTATTTTTTGGACTATAAAATATAATTGGATAAATTATTATAAGTGTTGAAAAATTGATGTAGAAAATTGAGTAGGCCCAAGGTTGATCAATTAATGAAGTGGATTCTTCAATTTATTCTTAATGGAAAAAATGCATAATGCAAGGAGTTGTAACTGGATTATACACTAAGTGTTAACAAATATGTCTATTCAATATGATATTTTTCAAAAATATGTTAGTTTAAAGGGATAAGTGAGACACTTCTAATAGTCATGTTTACCACTGTTTATACAATCAATGTTAATTTATTCATAGTTTTAATTAAAAAAGAGTTCGACATGCTTTTATTGTTGGTTTGAGGGATCTATTGAACAACATCGTTGAAGTTGGTTGTATATTTTTAAAAATGAGCTGACTAATCATAAGTAGAGAATAAATTCATCTTAATGACAAAGTTAAACTCTTATTTCAAGCAAAGAAGAGGAACACTAAGTTCGATCATCCCAACAAGAAATTTCCAGAATACTATATTCGAATTTGATGATTTTTTTAAAAAAAAAAGTAAAGAATTTTCGAAGTTATTTTAAAATCATAAAAATTTTATTTATTTTAACTATATCAATTACAAAATGTAACATTATCCCATTACCATTTAAACAAAAAATATGTCCAAAATCTATATCTATAAATTGAAAAGTTCGGGTTATGAATCCTGAAATTGCTTTTTAGAATGAATATATCTTCAAATTATTCATTTGAAAAAATAAAAACTTTTCCATTCAATGATCACAATAGATTTTAAAAATCAAAATTGTACAAATTTTGGCGGCCACACATACAATTGTCAATAGGTAGGATATCGTCATACCCAAACCCATGTCCTAATATATCAAAATAATTAAACTTTATCTTTGCTCTACACTACTCAACTATAGATCCAATTAAACATATACCGAAAAGTACTCAAATAATAAACTATATACTAGGCCCTACTCTATCAAACCCAAGGCCCATTGGGTCTATGGTTGGGTCTAACTCTAGTTTATTAGATTCAATTTTTAAATTATGTTTTAACTTAATTAATTTTTTCATCTTTTCTAAATTTTCTTATTTTGGTCAAAATGCTAAAACTACCTAATATTTGAATGCTAGAGTAATTTATTAATATTAGCTAATTTTTTTGACATATTTTAAAAAAGCTAACTCAATTTTTTTAAATTGAAAAATATATTCATTTAAATTTAGTTATTTAATTTAATTTAGTTAATTTATATATTTAATTTTTGATATATTTTGCCTATTTTAACCTAAGTTAATTGTAGCTCCCATACATACTGTTTGTTCAGTCACATTACTTGCATTGCCATTTTCTCTGTTACAATGCACTTTGCATAGTTTTCACAGCTAATGTGAAACTTAATGTTCAGTCACAACTCTCTGTTACAAAACAAAATTAGCTAGCTAATGCGAAAAAAATAAAAATAAAAAAAGTAAATTTTTTTCCAGAAGTCGAAATCTAAATTATAAAAATAAAGCACAGTACTTTAATTTGTACTACTATGTTGAGAAAATTATAATTACATAATAAAATTTATAATGATTTAATATTCTAAAATTACATAATTTTCAAATCGTAGTTGCAAACACTACCCAAAAAAAAAGAAGGTAAGTTAGTGACAAAATAATGACAATACAAAAACTGTTACTAATTATACATATATATTAGGTAATAAAAAAAATTAATTTTGTCAACTTAATGATTTTTGTATATAAATATAATTACACCCATTCAATTATTTTTAATACATTTTTGGGGTGGGTTTTAAACGAAAATGGTAACTAAATAAAATTTTATTAGTAAAAAAATTACAGTTGGAAAGGAGGGAATTGGAACATAGGTATTTGATATTTTGTATTTTTTTGATTTTGGGTATTTGGGTATTTTCTAGGTATAGACCCTATTCTTATTCATTCCTCTTTTTATAACGCACATGGATAGGGTTCGAGTCTTACGTCTATTTATTAGATATGAACATAAGTATTATACTATTATCATGGATTTGGGTAGGATTTACAGGCTTAGCTACGCATAATCACATAGTCTAGCTTAACAAAAAGCGACAAATACAATTAATTTTGGTCCAAAGTTTGTTTGAGTTTTAATTAATTTTAGTTAATATATTATTGCAAATTCAGTCTATCTGGTGGAAGAATTATAAAAAATGGATCCCAATAAACATGAATCCCACAAATATTTTTTTCTATTTTGGCGGCTATAACTTAGAATATTATAAAGGGGTCCACAGTTTGACCATTTCGTACTTTTTAATTGCATAATTATTTATATCCAAGCATGAATTGGACAAGCTTAGTGTAGGTTAAAAATCAAACATAGTGTTGAATTGACAATTAATTTATGATAATTGGCGACACTCAAACTTTGAAAGTGCTGCCGACGAGACATTATTGTCCAAATAATAAGGTTAGAAAGTCGTAAAATTTTACAAGTATAAATTTTGAATTTTAAAAATTTTCAATCCATTCATATTATAATTAGTTGATTATTGACAACCGAATGAATTTTAGTTAATCTAAATATGATCCACTAAAAAAATCTTGTAAATGACTTCGATCATCAAATCAAGAAGATTAGTCTTATAAGTTACAGTAAATCAATAAAATTTAATTATCAAATCCAGATAAATGGAAGTATAAATTTCACAATCGAAAATACATTATAAGGTGTACAAAGAAACCCATTTGGATTCAAGCACTAGACCTTTCATATAACAAAAACTTGATCTCACTGAGTTATAAGCCAATTTTTACTATTTAAAAATTAAATTATAATATGTTTTTTGCTGAAAGTACTATTTATTTTTACTTTCAATTCTATCTATATTTATCCTTCCATCCTCTACCAAATTAACCAAAATTGTCCAATGGTAACCTAGTGGCGTTAGTCTTTCCTTATTATGTAGGAGGTCCCATGTTCAATCCGAATGAGCATCGCTATACGCATTATTTGCATTTGATTATATTGTTTGTATTTTAATTTACTTGATTTGAGAATAGGATAATGCTGTCTTATTGAAAGAATAAATTTTGTTATTTGTAATATTCTCTGTTAAAAAAATCAAAATCAAATTAATTTTGGAATAAAGTTCCACTTATCGCTCTAAAATAATTAACATATATACATATATTGGAAAACATGCTTCTTTATGCATAATTAATAAATTTGCATTCATACACCTACCCCTACTCAATTTTTTTAAACAAATTATCCAAATATATTTATTTTTGAACAAAAATTGATAATTATTTTCATGGATTTTAGAAATGGTAGAAATTGGAAATGAGAATAGAAGCATAATGAAACACTTCTTCATTTTGTATTTCATATTATAGATAAAGGTTAAATGTATAAGCTATTTTTGAAAATAAATATATAGATTCTAATTAGATAAATTTGAGGTGTATTTATAAAGAGAAATGACAGATGAAATATAAATTATAATAAAAAATTGAAAATGTTCGGTTGAGGTTTATCGGCAAAAGTGATATGAGGTGCAAGTTTTAGATCTCACAAATATTTTTAAGTATTACATCCACAGTAATTATTTAATTAATAGTTGATTATTAACTATTAATAATTTTTAATAATTAATAATTGACTATCAATTCATTATTGATGATTGATCTTTATGATGTTCTGATGCATGTATTAATTTTTTTGATATAATTGCTAATATTGCTTAACTAAAATTTAATATATAAATGTATTTAAAGATTTTTTTTTGGAAAAAGAAAAGAAAAGAAAGAAAAGTTATCCTCTTGGGCTGTAATGGCAAAAGAATATAGACAAAGAAACTGAAATAGTAAAACAGAAATCAGAAGAACATGCCTTTCTTCCCAGAATGGCAACTTCTTCCATATCTGCTTTTCCAAAAAAGAGAAACCGCTGCACACTCTCCATACTATTTCTGCTCCTACTCCTTCTCTTCTGCTTATTCCTCTTCGCCAGAAGGGCTCTGGAGCCGAATCTCTTTATTTACAGAGATCTCGTCTCTCAAACCCCCGTCCCCCACCTCCTATCTCCTCCAATATCCACGAAATTTGATGATTTAAGACAACCTGTTTCATCAGTGTCTAATCCTGATGAGAATGTTGAAGGAAACACGACAGTGTCTTTTCGATTGTCGGAGCCTGAATTTCAAGAAGAAAGTAATGAAGAAACAGAAGTTCCCATTTCATCAAAGTCTGATCTTGATGATAAAAATACAAGGGAAACCACAGCTCCGGTCGTTTCATCGGAGCCTGAGTCTCAGGAGAATTTCGAAGGAATAACCGGCGGGCCCATGTCGAGAGATGAGGAAAAAACAGGCTCCATTTCATCAGAATCTCATCTTGATGACGAAACCAGGGGGAGAACGGAATTTGTTGGCATCAAGGAGAAGTCCTCTGAGGAGGCAGTTTCATCAGATACTGAAACTGAAGGTGTTATTGATAATGCTGTAGCAGAAAAGTTGCGGAATTGTGATATTTACAAGGGAAGATGGGTGAAAGATGAAGCATATCCACTTTACAGACCAGGGTCTTGCCCATACGTAGATGAGGCTTTTGATTGTCAGAACAATGGAAGGCCTGATTCTGGGTATCTGAAATGGAGATGGAAACCAGATGAGTGTGATCTTCCCAGGTTTAGTATCACACATTTTTTGTTTTCTAAATCTGCTATTCTTCTTTTTATGAGGATTAAGAACTAATTAGTTGTACTTGAGCACTGGAATCTTTGACTCTTCTTTGCTCATTAAGGTTTATAATATATAGTAGTTGCTTGTGCTGCGTATCTTTGTCTATATTTATTTTGTTGATTAGCTGAAATAAGTAGCATTAGCATTTTAGGAAGTCAAACAAGTGGTCTTAGTCTTAGGTATTGTTTAATTGGAAGCCCATGTTGACAATTGACATTGTTATTTACTATACTGAATAATGAAGCTTCACAATGGGCATTTTAGTTAAATGCTGCCTTCCCAGGTATACCCTGATAGAGTAAATCTGACTGAAAGATAAAGGCAGTGGACATCTTTCAGCTTGCAGTTTTAGTTTTAAACTGTGGAGGAAGGGAAAATAAGCAAAAGGGCTGGAGCATTACTTAAAATCAACTAGGTACTTGTATGGAGGGAAAACAGATCTAAGATGTATCAAGTTAGAGTGAATACAATTTCAGAACTTTTGATGATCTTTTTGATGTTTAAATAGATTGATGCTCAAAAAAGCCAGCATTATTATATTTTGTTATAGGGGACATGACCTTCTACTGGCTCCTTATTAAAGGTCATTTGCACCAATCATGCCAATTATCTCATGAGTAGGAGGTTCTCTAATCTGTTGCAATAGGCATGGAAAACTGATAGGATGTAATTTCCCAGTGAAGGAATAGTCTGTACTGAAACTGTTATCATTAGGAGAATAAATGCAATCTTTGGTACATTTGCTAGTTAAAAGTTTCCACATTAGCTGAAATAACATTTTTGAGCTTCTGATTTGGTGAATATCTTTAGCAATATGGTATGCTTATTGCTGAATCATTCTCAAAATTCCAATACCTATCTGAAGTACCATGTATTGGTGTCATTCTACATTGCACTAGGTGCAACAAACTTGGTCCACTCGTAGCTATTGGATTATAAGAGGAAGGTTGTTTTCTACACCCGTTCCATCCAAGAATTTCACCCACATATGTTAGCAAAGCTTATGTGCTTGCAGAGGAGAGTTTTAGGATTGCACTGATTCCAGTTCTGCTCTGCACAAACCAATGTGGCTGTGAGGCCTCCATTAGAGGTTGACACGTCATAGCTTTCCTTGATAAACTTAATCTGAGTGAGATAGTTGCTGATGTCAGCACCTGGATGTTAAAACGTTCAAAAACTTGCCAATGCCTAATTTCTCCAAAGCATTGTTCCCATCTTTTATATAACACCAAAGGGAATCAAATCTATTCCCTACCTGTTGCCATTTTTCGGTCATCTGTTTGTCCTGAGAATGAGAGTCTGTTTTCTTAAGTTTCTTGCGAGAAGCACTTAAAAAATCATTGATAACCTGCTGATTTAAGGGTCTTCCTTCTGTCCTTGAATTTTCTAGCATGGCTTTTCAACTCTTAATTTAGATATTGGTCTAGATTTATCTGTCAAATGGTTTCTTAATTAGGCTCTCCTCTTATAATGGTTCCTGAAATCATAATCCGGGTCTTAGAATTTATATGGCTACACAGACCTCATAATATAATCCAGGTCTTTAAATTACATAGCCTAGTCTTTATATTCTTTTTGTCCTTAAAATACTAGTGCACTTCTCCCGAAGGATCTATTATGTAACCTTTTTCTCAACTGTGCTACCATATGTAGGCTTATTATGTGATCTTGTAGCTTGTTGGAAAATTAAGAACCATGCTACCTGGTAAATTGTGGAGTGCTAAGTCAAAGCAATCAATAAATATACAATTTCCAGATGCACTAGTGAGTATGAAATTTGGATGAAAGACAGAATCTCAGTTTGTTTTGTATGTGGTTGAAGTCTCTCTAACCTCTAGAAACACAGTGATAACATGCTTAATCATTAGCCTTGCTGGGGTTCGGTTTTGGAGGTTTGTCATCAGTATGAAATGAAAGCCAGGTTTTAGTTCTTTTCGCCATGCCTATTGAATCTATTGCCACTGTGCATGCCTGTGTAGGTTTGATGCAACAAACTTTTTGGTGAGACTAAGAGGAAAGAGGCTTATGCTGGTGGGAGACTCTATGAACCGGAACCAGTTTGAATCTCTCCTCTGTCTACTGCGTGAAGCTCTACCTGATAAGAGCAAAATGTATGAAGTCCATGGTTATAGAATAACAAAAGGAAGAGGCTATTACATTTTCAAATTTGAGGTAACTCCCAAGTGGGGGCTTTTTTCTTTCAAATGTTCCAATTGTACTAATACTTGGTTGTTGAACTGCTCCTGCAGGACTACAACTGTACAGTGGAATTTGTCCGATCACACTTCCTCGTTAGGGAAGGGATTCGTATCAATGCACAAGGAAATTCCAATCCTACTTTGTCAATAGACCGCATTGACAAGACAGCTGCTCGTTGGCGGAGGGCTGATATTCTTGTTTTTAATACAGGGCACTGGTGGACGCATGGGAAGACTTCGAGGGGGTATGTGAAACAACTTTATGTTCTTTTTCTTGTATGTAATTCCTAATGATGTTTCAGTCTGACTTGATGGGCTTTCCAGCAAAACTGATGTAAAGTGTTCATGCAGTAAAAACTACTATAAAGAAGGGGACTACATATATCCTCGCTTTGATGCTGTGGAAGCATACGGGAGAGCCATCAGGACCTGGGCTAAGTGGATCAAGGAAAACATAAAATCACAAAAGTTGGTGTTCTATCGTGGCTACTCATCAGCTCATTTTAGGTATAATTTTCCTACTCTCCTTTGCTTTGCTCATTACCTTGATCTTTATGGAATAGAGATCAACCACTTAGCTCCCTCATTACCTGGATTCTTAGGCAACAGAAAATTTTGTAGTCTTGTGTGCAGACTTCATCCTGAATTTTCTGAAACATTTTTTAATTCATTGATCTGCATCTGCTTTAACGCATTTAGATACAGAAAGTCAAAAATATCTATTTCTGAAATAGGAATTAAAATAGTAGGCTTTTAGCCCCTTTTCGCTGTGGGGGAAAAGCGAACTATTTGGAGAACCTGTGGTTGGTAAAGCAGTGCTCATTTTGGAATTGACAACAATATTGCCAAAGCCCATTGAGGCATATCTATATATAGTATGGTGGATTAATGTTCACATGAGTGATTAATAAAGAAAACATTATAAAATCTAAACAGCCCCAGTTTACGAATAAACTACCAGGAGCTCGTGTGGGAGTTGGTTTGACTGCTGACCTGACAGCGAAATACCTTTGGGATGTTGCTTAACAAGACGTACTGCAATAGTGGTTATATTTTACTCTTGTTTCCCCCTCCGATCTTGTTCAAATACTTGCAATCATGAATCACATGAAATCATTGAACTTTTGGACCATTGCTCATGTTTACTGCATCAATATCTCTAGTAATTCTCCACCTCAAACAAAAAACTGTTGCAAACGGTAATGTTCTTACAATGCATTAGTATCTTAACAGAGGTGGAGATTGGGATTCTGGCGGAACATGCAATGGAGAGACTGAGCCAGTTGTCCATGGCGCTATTCTTGATAGCTATCCCGAAAAAATGATGATTCTTGAGGAAGTCATCAAAGAAACACAAGCGCCCGCTGTGCTGTTGAATGTCACACGTTTAACCAATTACAGAAAAGATGGACACCCATCAGTTTATGGAAAGAATGTAACTGGTTTGAAGAAGGTGTCCACGAGAAGACAAGATTGCAGCCATTGGTGTCTTCCTGGGGTACCTGATGCCTGGAATGAGCTAATATACACCACTTTGGTTGCCAGGCAACCAAATTACTTAGTCACATAATAGTGTACATTTTTGTATTCACATTGATTGGAGAACTGTAGGTTTGAGTCCTCTTGAAAGCATGGATACCTCTAGGGGGTGCTTATAGAACGAGAAGCAATCTCTAGATTCATAATATGATGCCGTGGCAGTCCTCTGTACCCATGGAACAGCACATTCTTGCTTTTGCAGGTATACCAAAATACCAGTTACTGACTTGCTGCCGCTTAGAGTATGCATTTCTATAAATTTTGGTTGATTTTGATTTCGACGAACTGATGTAGTTATATTCAAATATCTTAAATCTCCTCAACAAATTAAGATAATATTTAAGATAATATTTAAATACTTCATGGTTAGAGATGATTGTGGGACGGGTCCGCAATCGGTTCGCCATGATATGAGACCTGCCCTGTTAAGATTTTTAAGGATTTAGGATCCGTTTCACTCTAAATTAGAATTTTAGTGAGTTGGAGTTGTTAAACCTATCAAATTCATTCTATATGTTTAAAAAAAATAAAACAAATGTTTGTTTTTTTTAAAAAATAATATCACCATAACTTTCTAAAAAAGAGAAGTAATATTATTAACAAAGAATTAATTATTTAGATATTTATATATGCATATTTTTGTTCTTGGAAAATTGTAAGTTGCAAAATAATTGCCACTTAGATATGCATATTCAAAACAAAGTATTTGTGATGACAATTTATTACTTTTATATGTAATATGCACATTTCTCTAATATATATGAATACGTATCATATAAATATACTCATAGGACTAATTTGGTTCGAATGACACGGTGGAATACAGTGTTTTTATACCATTCATCATTTGTTTGGGTTGAGTAATAGTAAACACTTAGGCCAACATTAATATCTAAAGCTCGCATTTATATGCACAATATGAATAATAAATTAACTTGCTATCTTCTGTGAGTTTATTTATCTTGGGCTTGCTCCTTATTTTGAAATTATCTATTCGCTCTTAAATTATAAAATCAATTTACCAAAATATTCTTTCCTATTCAAACAAAAAATATGTTTGCAATTCTTGCATTCCAATAATAGTTAATTAATTAATATTATTATTATAGAGGAAGACAAATAAGGAATTTTTTATATTTGAGTGAAGGATAAAAAGGTAAATTGATAAGTGTAATCAAGATGTTTTAACCAAACATAACAACCAACAATAATGTAGACCCACATAAAAATAATCATTCAAACCAAACTATATCATAATGATAAAAATTTTTATAAATTATGACATGATAAATAATCATCAAATAATTTAAAAATCCAACCAAATTAGTCCATAATAAATAAAATTAATATATATGATATTCTAATAGGGTGGATTTGAGTCAAATCCGGGTTTAAAATTAACATTAGTCATCAAAAGCCCGCCCCAAACTATCTATACTTTTAAAACACATTTAACGCAGGATGGGTGCGAATTCTACTCGAATCTAACCACATCTAAGCCATTTTAATTTTATCAAGTAACGTCCTTAATGAGAACTTCTGCTCAATTTACAAATGTGCTTAACCTTGCGCCCCTTCCTCTGTTTTGAATTGATTACACTCTTGAATGTCAAAGGGATTTCAATGGATAATGCCAACGATTTTAATTTTTGTTCGCATTTCTCTCTTTTTAACTGATCATTCATTTAAGCGACAAAAAAAAAAATTATTGGAGAGTTTTGTGGGGCCATCACAATAATTTTAAATTTTGTTCGAATTTTTAGTACTTGCACTGAATTAACTTAGTAAAAATAAGTTTCAAAATTGAATTATTTTTATCATACATAATTGACACAAAAATTGTTCATTTTTATAAACATGATGTCAATAGATCCTTGTCATTTTCACCAACTCAACTTTCTTGAGTTGTACCAATTTTTTTTAAGAACAAAAAAGTTGCGCTGAAATATGAAGGAAAATTACATTTTTAGTAACATAACTTAGGGTTATTTTTTATTGAGTTTAATTCATTTCGAAATTATCATATTGAGTTTCATAATTTAAAAATTTTGAAGGGTTTTGGAGGGAGAATTGGCTTGATACTGTTCACTCATCATTTTGAAGGGAAAATCAACTATAAAAGAAAGGAAAAAATGAGGGGGAGGGGGAAGCAAAATTATTATAATTTTTTAAATAATTTTTATAAATTTAAATTTAAGATATTCTAAATTACAGGAAATAAATATCCAATTTTTTAATTATTATAAATTAAAGAATTTATTTTTATTGTGTAAAATTTTCCAATTATTTTTTGAAAACTAAATATGCAATAGTTTTCAAAAAATAAATTAAATATTTCTTTTCTAAATATGATAAAAATTATAATTTATATTTCATAATTTTTCTTTTTTGAAAATTAGTTAATTTGAAAATAAATTTCAAATTATATTTTTAATTTAAATATATTTTAATTATATTTAAAATTTGGAATCATTATTTGAATTTTAAAATTTATGAAAAACTTGTTTAATAAAATACAATTTAAAATTATATTTAAATGTTAATTTGAAAACAAGCATGGAAAATTTAAATTTTAAAATTTTCAAATAGTTAATTGTTTGTTATTACAATGAAAACTTTAAAAATAACAAAAAATTATAAACTTAAATATTAATTATAATGGAAAATTATAAATTATAAAATATAATTTTTTTTAAATTTGCTAATTTTTAGAAATAACAACAAATTGAACATGTTAATAACAAAATAAATTTCCAAACATGAAAAATTTATAAATAAAAGTTACAAGTTTTTTCACGTTTGAAAAGAATTGTTTAATTTATTTTTTTAAGTACTTTTGAATATTTGAAGTTTTTTACACAATAAATTCTTTAATTTATAGTGTTTAAAAAAATTGAACATTTATTTAATGTAATTTAGAATATTTTAAATTTAAATTTATGAAAATTATTGAAAATTTTTATGATAATTTTACCAACTAATATCATTTTACAAGATCAAAAATCAATTCAAATTAAAAATTATTTGTAATTTTATTATTTCTAAGTATTATTTAAAATTATTAGAATTTAAAATATAATTTAAATTTAGAAATGACTTGTTTAATAAAATATAATTTAAAATTAATTTTTATTAAATTTTAAATTTTAATTTGAAAATAAGCATTGAAAAGTGTTTAAAATATAAATATGAACTGTGCCCTAAAAAATCACACTTTTGGTCCCATAATTTAGGCCATGCCAATTTTCCTCCCAAAACCCACCTATTATTAATAGTCATGCGAATGACGTGTGTGTTTTCTATTAAATAATTGATGGAATGGGATAGGTAAGATCAAATGTAGGAAAATTTTTAAATTATAGAATTTAATGTGATAATTTTAAAATGAATGAAATTCAATTGAAAATAACTCTAAATTATGTGATAAAAAGTGTGATTTTCCCTTAAATGTCATATATGAATAAAAAAAATAATAGACCTCGTGGAGAAGAACAAAATACCTTATACACTAGGAATCTTAAATTATAATTTTGCATCTCCATGCTCAAACTCAATCAAATTAAAATTATTTATTAATTATTTATCAAGTATGGTGAATTAACACTCTCTCTAAACAAGAAGCTGGATTTGATTTGTAATTAAAAAAAAAATGCTTTCAAATTTTAAATCAAAAGCCACTCAAATTTAATTTTACATTTTTTTTAATACATTCATGCACGTCAAAGGTTTGTCACAATTTTTGGAGTTGGAACCAGACTGACTTTTGATGTGTGCATAGAAATAAAAAAAATTGTTAGAAGTTGAATTTTGAATTAAAATTTTTTTTTGAAAAAATATTCTTTACAACAAGTTTATAGATTTAATTATCAAATCAAGAAAATTAGTCTTACAATAAATCAATATAGTACAATTATTAAATCAGGAAAAATTGAAATCTAAACTTCATAAGACCACAATCAAGAGTTACAAGTAAAATGCACACAAAGATATCTATTTAGGTCAAACATAAGACCTCCCACATAATAAGAAAAATTTGATATCATTGAACTATAAATTATTGAATAATTTCAAATTTTAAATATAAAATTATGTTATTAAATCAATTAATCACCAACTTAATTTTAAATTTATAGATTGTGTTAAAACCTTGGGAAGCGATCCGAATTGTACGCAACCAACTCGGGTCTAATAAAATAATATTTATAACGACAATACAAATTTTGTATTAAAAGATGTCGGGTCTAAGGAAAATTAAATTTAAAAAAAAAATGAAGCAAGACCAAAAGTGAAAGAGAGAAGCTAAAATTGACCGTTACGGGTGAGCCAATCTCGCTTCACAGTGTCGGAACCATAGAGTGATAAAACCGAGCGTGACTTGTGTCCTCCTCGGTCCCCTCCCTCGTACTTTATTATTCATTTCGGACCGTCTGTCGGTGACCACGTGTCCATCTACCATTGGACAGCTCGCCAATATTTTTTGTTTTGTTTTCATGTGATTGAGACATAATGTATAAAAACTAAAAAAATAATAATAAATTTTGTTTTGTCGGCATAAACTTTGTCCAACGAATAATTATTATTTAAAATAAATACAAAATATATATTTATATTAATGACTGATTAACACATAAAAATATATAGTTTTTTTGTAAATATCATACACATAAATGTATATATGCGATCATGATTGGACAATTTTTTTCTTTAAACTATCTTGGGGAATGAAAATGATATTTTTGAATTTTACAGGATTCAATTTATTTTAGTTTTTACTTAATTCCACTTCCTCAATTAATTATAGTAAATAAATATAATCAAAATTATTATTTCTTCAAAGTCTATCATTTCTATTTCTTAAAAGAGAATTACAGTAACCAAATGGTATCAATTTTTTCTATTATACAAAAGTTTTGAATTTAAATGCGAATAAGTTTTCTTGTGCATTTTATGTACATTTAATTGTACAATTTATACTTTCATTTACTTAATTTAATAATTAAATATTATTAATTTGTTGTGAGGATAATTTTCATCATTTGGTAATGTTATCTCAAAAAAAGAAGAAGAAGAAGAGAAAATTATAATAAGATTCTATTTTTTATAGTAAATAAAAAAAATAATCCTCTTACTTTAAGAAATGAAATAACTCTTGATTGCTAACTTTAAAAATGATATAAATAAGCACAATTATTTTTAATATTAAATAATTCGTATCCATCGTTCTCCTTGTCGTTGTCTATCCCCTCCTTGTAAATGTAATTCCTTTCATAAACCCCGTTTTGCCCTTTCCAAGAGTGGTAGTGGTGACAAGCCAAACATGCCTTTCAAATAAGTTGCATATCACCTTTGTCTATTTGCACACTCTACTTGGAATTTTATATATAATTATTTACTATACCTGTCATTGGGGTGTTTCGATTTGGATTGATTTTGAAATAAAATATTAATCGACCCAAACTATATAATTTAGATTGAATTGATTTGGATCAATTTAATTTTTGTTATAAATCTAATCAAATCCAATTTATTTTGATTTGATTTGAATTGAGTCTGTTAATTTAATTTTTTAATTTAAAATTCTAATTGAAATATTTGACAAGTTAATAACTAATTTAATCAATTAATTTATAAATTTTATTTTTACAGAATTGTGTTGATTATGTGAGAACACACAACTATAAATTATAAATTCACAATAATTATTCATATGTATTGGATTTTTGAAAGTGGAAAAACCCTTGATTTAGTTTTATGTTAATTTATTTATGTATTTTATAATGCAGATATATATATTTTTACATTATTAGTATGTAAGATTCGATTTAGTTTGGATTGAATTAATTTGTGAGATTAAAACTGAAAATCTATCCAAACTGTTCAGTTTTGAAAAGGCAAATCCAATTCAAACAAAATAAAAAAATCAATTTTAATAATTTTTTTAATTGAATTGGATTTGCGTATCCCTACCTATCTCGCATTATTATCTTTTGACTTTATCATATAGTCTACGTAGATTATGTAATATAATGCAATAATGATAACTAATCTCCTCCGGAGACCAATAGTAATTCTTTTTCTAGTCCTGCCATTTATTTATTTTGACTTAGTGGAATACGATTTCCACTCTTTCACAATCTATGCGATTTATAAATTATGGCATATTCTATTCACCATAAATTATGAGTTTATTAACGTTGTTCATCAGTCAATCTTTAATTATTTATTAAGTACAATAATAAATATTTAATTACTAATTAATAGATAACATAAAAAGTATCGAGTTTTAAGAATTTAGCAACGCGAAATTCTATATAATAATTTTGCTCCCAATTAAGGCATGTTTGGTTTTGTTACTAGGGTTTTGAGAAAATATATTTATCAAAAATCGCTTAGTACAATCAGATGAGTGGATAACGTTGAGGTGAATTAAAAAAATTTTGGATAGAGTCAAGTTCAAAGGTTGGTTAAATAAATATTCTTTAATAAGAGGAGTTGTTACGAACTCTATAGACCATTTTAATAGGCATAGTGAAGGGAGAGTCTCAATTAGTATGAAAATACCCACAACTCCCAAGGGTTATCATGGACTTAGAAGGCAAAATAGAAAAAAGAATAAATATAGTGATCATTTCATTATTTGTTATCATAATAAATAGATGAGAAACTCGAATTTTTTTTGGGGGAGGGGTGGAGGGTGGAGGGGTATGGCAAGCACCATTCAACGGTGCTTATGAGATAAAAAAGAGAGAATATTTCGTACTTAAGTAGAAAAGAAGCAGTACTGATTCTCTTCTCCCAATTTGAGGATCGGCATATAAGATTGAAAAATATGTCAACAATGAAGTTATAATGTTTTTACTTCCAAAAACATAAATTTTATGATAAATATATAAGTTTTGATAAATCTCAAAGTTTTATAGTCATATAATAATAAAAAATACATACTTATATTAAAATAAAAATTAAAAAATTAAAATATAATTGATTGGTTTAATAAGTTAAAATAATTAAAATTTTTAGTACTACTTTGAAAAGAAAAATTGGGAGAACCAAAATTATTCTTCGAAAACAATACAAACATGGCCTCAATAATTGCACTTTTTTTGTGCAATTGTTTTGGATAGTCTCCAGCGCTCCTTGCCTACCGTTGAAGCATAGGACCTATACGATGTTCACCAAGAATATAAGCGCCTCCCAAACGGGCCCCTATGTTTCCTCAATCTCGCCGCAAAACTCTCCCTCTCTAAATCTGCAGATTACATAGATTTTCTTGTCTTATATTTTTCTGGGATTGGAGATATACATCCCATAAATATAAAGTTTGCTTCTTTCTCAGAGACTGAGAGTGTAACCTATACTGCACTTGCCCGCACACTCAGACGCACTCCCTTCTGAGGGAATGTTGAGATTCTGCGACTAAGTAGTGGCAGCATCAGCATAAAAGAGATGTTGAGTTTTTTGATCAGAAAAGATGTCAGGAAAATTCTCAAGCGCAAGGACAGTGATGCTGGTGAAAGAGGTTCATTTTCTTTCACTTTTCTCGCTTTTAACTTTTATTTTTCCTTTCTTCAATTATTTCTCTGAATTTACTCTTCTTTTCTGGAGTATTATTTGTAGGTGACTGTTCTTGAAGTTCTCTTCTTAGTTAAAAGACTGCTTAAAGAATTGCAGTAAAAGAAACCTAAAATTGAAGTAAAAGAAATGGGGCTTGTGAATTTTGATTGATCTTGTCCAGTGAAGAAGCTTTGATTCTTTTCTTCTGTTCAGGTCATGAGTTACTTTTCAAAGAATTTAAATGGAGTTTGATTTCTTGAAAAGTCTGATTTTTGGTATTACATAGGATGATTACAAGCATATGGTCTTTCTGCTATCTGTTCCTCAAGTGTTCATAATCAGAGGCCTGAATTTTTAGCAAGATTGGATTTTTTAATTGCTTAAGAGATGGGATGTGACGGATGCACTTTCCTGATTAGTAAAACAAAGGAATATGTAAAATTCAATACACGTATATGTACCTTCTCTTAGTGCGTTTATAATGACGTGTACTGTAAAAGCTACCATTGGTAAAGCAATTATTGTTGAAGTGATAGAATTTGGTGGGAAAGGTTAGTAGGTTTTTATGAAAATGATACCTCTACAATGTTTCCGCACTATGTTTTGGAGAGAGTACTGCGAGTAGATTTAATTTTGTTCCTTTCTGAAAGGAGCACAAATCTTAATATATCTAGTTATCTGAACTGAGAGTATAATTATCTTATCAAGGGATTTGTTAAATTTCATATGTTAACTCCATTAGTGCTGATTATCCAGATTTCTTTAATCTGATATTCTAACCAAAAAGAAGGCGTTTTCTCAAGAATTGTGACACACAAAGACTGCATAGCAAGAAAATATTGTCAAAGCTGTTAGAAGAACTTTATATGATGAAGAATCTTGATCAAGAAAATCTGCTGCAAACTTGGTTGGAAATATAGGATATTACAAGTGGGGAAAAGGAGGCGGGGTCTGGAGAAAGTGGATTGAACCAAATTGATGCTCAACTTACCCTTTTCGACAATTAGATAGTGTTTTATTGCCAGTGTTCATAGAGGATCATTTCTAGTCCTTGAGTGCTTTTAATTCATAGTTTTACGCAATCTAATGAAAAATTTGATGTTTTTTAGGCAATCAATTAATCTAAGATCTTAAATCTCATATGTCCTTTAAAAATAGAGTTGACCATAAAAAGCTCTCTAGTTAATAGGATTGCTGTACCTGTCCTTCGCAACTCCTCCAATTTCACATTAGGCATGTTAATGTAGACTGCCGACATCAGCCCAAAGCATCTACTTGGTTGAAAGATGACACCAAACCTGAGCAGGATATTGCTTAGGAACTGTCACTGGCAATATGAAGACAATCAAAATGAAAAAGTTCTCTAACCATCATGGGTTGTTCTTCTGAACTTTTACAGGTTTCTTTAGTGTATTGTATATTGGAACTGATTTATCTCCGATCTTCATGTAGGTAGAGCCTTGGAGGAATTGCGTGCTTCTATGTTTAACAAATTACAGTCAATCAGTGGGGTCAAGCGTCAACAGCAATCTCTATGGGGGCCTACCGTTACTCTTACATTTAATTTTTTGGTTTCTGTTAGTATTATCTTGATGAATAAATTGGTAAACCACATACTTCTTCTCCTATCCCATGCTATGCAAATCATTTAATATTTTAGGCTGTGACATTTTCTTTGTCTTATTCAGGTACTTGTCAATGTGGGATTTAATTATCCTATTTTCTTGACTTTTATTCACTATATATGTAGTTGGTTAATTATGGCACTGTTAAAAACTCTGTCAATTCTCTCTCTATCTGCTCCATCAAAGTCAATAAAGTATTCTTCTTTGCTGTCTCTCGGAATAGTCATGTCCGTCTCCACAGGTTTTGCAAATGTTAGCTTGAAATATAACAGGTGAGGCATTGTTCTCTGTTTTGCTTTTGTTTGTCTGTGTCTAAGTTATATTTAGTTCTCAAGTAATAGTGCAAACATATTTTTTCAGTGTGGGATTTTATCAGATGGCAAAGATTGCTGTGACCCCCGCTATTGTTTTAGCTGAATTCATTCTCTTCAGGAAGAGAATTTCAAAGAAAAAGGTAGCCATCTGTTGTCCAATCCTATAACTTCATTATGAAACTAGAAACTATGTCATAAAATTGGTTGATTTCACTTTTAACTCTGTACAACCTTTGGACATTTTTTTCTTACTGATTTTCATCTGAGCCAATTGCTGAATTGCATTGGTGGCAGCATTAATCATCAATTCTATCAACTTTTTTCTTACTATCTTCCACTTGTTTAGCTTGTCAAATCACTAAATCTGGGCAAACAAATATTAGCCTTGGTGTGCCTTGGTGTGTCTTTTATACTTGGCATTTGGAACTGGAGCTTACTGCCATTTGTATGATATCTGTTAGTGCAAAATTGGTATGTTTAATGCAAAGCATAAGTTTGGGCAACAAGAAAATTCAAGAATGTCTATCCTAAATCTGTTTCTGGTTGTAGTATGCTTATAAACTTTTCCCATCTAAATGAAGGAAATGTTAAAACTGAAAAAAAAAAGGAAAGAAATTCATTGTCATAACTTAATATATTTGAATCATCGTAAATTGTGAAGTCTTTTTAAGTAATTGGGCATCATTAACTATCGCATGAGGTTAGATGCCATATTTGTAACATTAGTCTGCTTATTTCCAGGTGCTGGCACTTAGTATAGTATCAGTTGGTGTTGCTGTTGCGACGGTAACCGATCTTGAGTTTCATTTTTTCGGTGCTTGCATAGCAGTAGCATGGATTATACCAAGTGCAGTTAATAAAATATTGTGGTCTAATCTTCAACAGCAAGATAACTGGAGTGCCCTGGCGTAAGTTGTGTTTCTTTAGGTTTTTCATCTCGAATATTTTGGAGCATTCTATTATTTGTTAAAAAAAACATTAAAAATTGGAATTTCTTTCACACATGCCCTTCTGACAGGCTAATGTGGAAGACCACACCTATTACTTTGTTCTTTCTGGTGATGTTAATGCCGTCACTGGATCCTCCTGGTGTCCTGTCTTTTGATTGGAGCCTCTATAACTGTGTAATAATTGGTGGTTCAGCGGTTCTTGGCTTTTTGCTTCAGTGGTCTGGTGCTCTAGCTCTTGGGTAGGTGTCTTCTGCTCTTGTCTTCACTCTTGCTTCTGTCTCTTAAGTAATTTGGATGCAAATTCATACCATCTAGTGATGGACAAAAAGTTTTGCGGATTCAAAGTATTTATAGCTTCAAAATTTCTTACTTTTTCTAGAAGTGCTTATAAGATGTTATTATATTAATTTTGGGAGTTTATAAACTCTTTTGTTAAAAATTTTGCAATAACACTTTATGACATTTTATAATACTTTATAAGCTTTCAAGCATATTATAGAGCTTATAAGTTCACCCCAAGACCCTTTTATTGTTGAGATTTTTAACAAACTTCTTTAATTTTATATATATTACTTACAGAATTATTATTACTAACATCTTATAAGTTTTAAAATCTTATTTTATCTGCAAAACTGAAGAGCTTATTTTTAATATAAGATTAAGTCTTGTAAACTCCAAAAACATTTCTAAAATATGAGCTTATAAAATTTCTAAATAAGCTTAGCTGAACACCCTCTTTGTCTTGGTAAAATATGTCGGTTGACTTTATGCTCTCCTCTTGACATAGGGCAACCTCTGCAACGACCCATGTTGTCCTCGGACAGTTCAAAACTTGTGTCATTCTTCTGGGAGGCTTTCTTCTCTTTGGTTCAAATCCTGGAACAACAAGCATTCTTGGAGCAGCCACGGCTCTTGCTGGTATGTCTTTTTACACATACCTCAACTTGCAGTCACGGCAGCAGTCAGCGAAAATATTATCAAGGCAATCTACATTGCCCCTATCAAAATCTAAGCTCAGCAAAGAAAATGGCGACATCCATGACGGAGGTGGTGGAGACGAGCATGTCTAATATGCCGGCAGGACAGGGACCATAATCGACTGGTGAAGGCTTACTGACCTTAGTGCTTCCATAAACTCCAATTTTGAGTCGGATTCTAAATCTCTTGGTTCTTGAAACGATTAACATCTATAGGTAACCTATCAAAAATCTGATGACCGTCTTGGATATTGCATCGGTGTTAGTTTGGTTAAACATGGTAAGAAGGGCTTGTAAGTGTGAGTTATAAAATGTTTTATTAGTTCGACTCATCGGTGTATATTGCCTGCATATTTTTGGTCCTTCTTAATGGGAGCCTAAAGATTATTTATTTTTAGTACAAGTGATGTACTTTGGGAAGCTCCTTGCACGTCTTTCTTATGCATTTGTATCTTTTATGGTGTGAGACATTTTTATGGAGGAACAATGTTTATAGCCCCCATGTTGGGGAGATTTGGAAATTGAAGATTATATTAGGAGTTCATGTAGGCTGGTTTGGAAATGATGAAAAAGAATTGCGTTGAGATTTATGTACCTAACTTCGTGTAAGTTTTGTATATGTTTGTGAGGATTTTGATTTATCAATCTGGTAAAAGTCCTATAAATACGTTCTCTTAGTGTGTGTATATCTACTCTTGTTTACATACTAGTCCCAGTGATCGGGAGGTTGACTAGTGATGCGGTTCGGGTCGATAATATGGAAACAAGTTGAATGATGATTCGGATTCGATATGAAGAGAGAGAGAGAGAGGGTGTGACAGGTCGGAGATTGAATAATGGGGATCGGATATTAATTGAGATGGCCAAGCATTTTTCATCCAAGGTGACCTTATAGGACTTGTATCCATTTGGTGCTTCTCAACAGTCCAGATTTTGGCTCATTCAACTTTGGGTCGGGTCGGGGTCTGATCCGCTTAAAAGGACAAGGACTTCAAGGGTTACTTAGTAATTGTGGACGTTTTGTGGAGCAAAGTGAGATTAAAATTTGGATATATACGTCACTCCAAATAATATCCATAAATGAATTATTTTTCATAATAAATTGCAGCATGTAAATTTGAGTACTTGATATACATTGATGGTTCAATACATTTTTATGTCTAATTCAAAATATTACAGAGTTTATAAGTGTATCCTGATCACCCACTTATAAAAGGACAAGAATATCTTTCAGGAGCATGATTTCAATTCAATGTAGTTCGCAATGAATTTTATACTAGATAGAGCATATATGAATATTGTAAATATAAATATTTTATACACTTGATGCATGTATAGATGCATGCTATGTTTGTAATCAATTTCTACGAACTATAAATGCTAATATCCTCCAACGTAGACTAAATTGATGCGGAACCAAATGTTATCATTCCTATAGACCTCTCACGGCGTTCATTCATTGGATTTCAAGTTAATTTCTACTTAGAAATCACTGTATTACATCATTAAATTAATTTAATCTTGACTTTTATTGAAGTTGAAACCTAGAATAAAAAGTTTATTCGTCTTTTCGAGTTGGATTATATTATCTAATTTCCTTTCTTATTGGATATGGATAAAAGTACCAAAGAGATACTTTGATATAAAATGAGAGTGAAAAACCGAGAAGAAAATTTTCATTTAGACACATAACTAGATAGGGCTGTCAACAAGTCGTATTTGGATTGGATCTGCCATATTCAAATTTGAATCTGATTATCAAAATTTATATTCGAATCCGATTGATATCCGAAATTTGATTAAAAAATTCAATCCAATTTATTTTTTTCTTTTTCTTTTCTTTTTGAATTTTATAATATGTCATGTTTGAATTATTAATATTTTTTTATTATATATTAGTCCCAAAATTAAATATTTAAATATTAAATTCCTATTTCAAATTATATTAATACATAGATGAATTATTATTATATATTTTTATATTTAATATTTTATTAATATCTCTTTCATTTTTTAGGTTAAAAATTCTATATTAATAGTACAATATAGATGGTAATATAGATATTAGGTCAATATAATATATAAATTTTATTTTAATATCTTTA